>ML416516.1:9258-32746 GCA_005239525.1 Nicotiana knightiana | reverse complement strand
GGCTGCGCCAGATAACCGAAAGTAGTGAAGTCAACCCTGTTCGACTCCACTATGCCCATATTCCGAAGAACCTCATGGCAGCTGTCCAAATAATCCTGGGGGTCCTCTGATGGTGAACCAGTGTAAGTAGCAATAAATAACTTAGTGAACCTGTCCAGTCTCCACAAAGCATCTGCTGACATGGCTGCTCCCTTTGCTACCGGTACTGCAATACCCGACTGAGCTACTCCGGCTGGTTGAGGTGCCGGAGTCTGAAACTGTGGAGCTAGCTGCTCTGGTACACGGGCGGCAGGAGTCTAGGCACCTCCCCCAGCCTGAGAGGCGGCTGGTGCTGTAGGAAGAAGACCCGTCTGTGCTACACTTTCCATGAGTCCGACTAGACGGACAAGGGCGTCCTGAAGCACTGGGGTAGCTATGAACCCCTCTGGGACCTGAGCTGGTCCAACTGGGACTGCCGGAACTGGGACCTCCTCATCAGACTCGACCTGAGGGTCCTCCACTGGGGCTGCTGCTCTAGGTTGAGCCCGGCCCCGGCCTCGGCCTCTAGCACGACCACGTCCTCGATCTCGACCCCGAGTAGGAGCTGTAGCAGGAGTGTCAGGCTACTGGGTAGAACCAAGGGAAGCACGTGTCCTCACCATCTGCGAGAGAATAGAATAGAAACTCAATCATTACTCAGAATTCATAGCGCACGACAGAGAATAAAAAAAATATGGAGTCATCCTAACTTCGCAGCCTCTGGGGGATAAATACAGACGTCTCCGTACCGATCCCTCAGACTCTACCAAGTTGTTCGTGAGTTGCGAGACCTAAGTAACCTAGAGCTCTGATACCAACTTGTCACGCCCAAAAATCCCACCATCGGGTTGTGATGGCGTCTAACGTTGAATCCGCTAGACAAGCCAACGTGTATAGATAAACTAGCATATTAACATCAATTTAATCGGATAAACTAAACGGTTCACAATTTAATAGCGGAAATAAATATGGTTTCAAGTTAAATAAGGACAACATAATACAACAACGCGTAAATTTTCCCAAAACTTGGAGTCACAAACTCACGAACTGTCTATAAGAGTGCTAAATACGAGTCTGAAAAGAGAATACATAGTTTTCTCTGAAACTAGGGAAAACAATACAGAAGTGAAGACAAAGGGATGGAAGAGACGCCAAGGCCCACGAACGCCAGTGGGTATACCTTGAAACCTCTATGATAAGCTGGAAGACACTCCCACTAATGATGTCCTCTGGGTCCGGCTGCGTAATCTGCACAACATAAAGAAGTGCAGGTGTAGCATCAGTACAACCGACCCCATGTACTGAGTAAGTGCCGAGCCTAACATGGTCAAGTAGTGACGAGGCTAAGACACGACAACAAAGTATACCTGTGAAGTTCAATTGTATAGCATAAACTAAACAAGAATACAATTACGAGGAGAACATGTTGGGGGTAAGAGATAGCAAATACTGAAATGACAGAAATGAAAACAACAGTTTGAAATATCTGAAAATAATTACGGGAAATGACAACACAAATTAAACAGTGAAAGATGCGGCACGGCATGTCCCCTCGTGCATAATAATAATATAAAACATGGCACGGAATGTCCCCTCGTGCATAATCAATATAAACATGGCACGAAATGTCCCCTTGTGCATAATAAATATAAACATGGCACGGAATGTCCCCTCGTGCATAATCAATATAAACATGGCACAGAATGTCCCCTCGTGCATAATCAATATAAACATGCACGAAATGTCCCCTCGTGCATAATAAATATAAACATGGTACGGAATGTCCCCTCGTGCAGAATAATCTAAAACACGGCACGACATCACCCTTCGTGCTTTAACACTCTTCCTCACCCAAACAACAATCACAAACAAGGGCAAGGAAATAAATAACNAAGGTACATTTCAATAACTCTTTCTCTTTCTTTCACTTTCATTTCCATGATTTATTCTATTACTCGAGCCAATGCTCCAAATGATGTAATTATCTCATATTCCTTCATCATTCGTTTCACAATTTGAGCCAATGCTCTAAGGATGAAATTATCTGATATCCCTTCATTATTCGTTTTACAATTTGACCAAATGCTCCAAAGATGTAATTATCTCATATCCCTTCATTATTCGTTTTACAATTTGAGCCAATGCTCCAAAGATGTTTAAAGATTACAATTCCCTTCACATGCCCTTTACAACGTATAGAAATCTTCAATTAGGCATAGAAATTACAACAAAGTTAGAATATTCACAATATAGGGACTCACGGTCATGCTAGACACCAATATATAGATACTCGTCACCATGCCTATACATCGTATTTGACAATTAGCAAATAGAAAATAATACTCAACTCATATTACCTCAAGCTAAGGTTAGACCAAACACTTACCTCGGGTCCAAAGTATAGCAATCAACCCTCTAACACCGCCTTTCCTTTAGAATTCAACTCCGGAATGGTATTATCTAGACATAATCAACTCAAGTATATCAATAAGGATTCAATGATTCAATTACATGGCCTAATTATCCATTTCCTAGCATTCTTCCAAAATTATCAAAATTCGACCCCGGGCCCGCTCGCTCGGATTCTTGTAATTCTCGAAGGGAACACTCACCCAAAGCCTAAGGATCATTAATATACGATTTTTACTTGATTTCATGGCCAATTCAAAGAAAATTCTAAAGTGATCACAAGTTCTAGGTTACTACCCAATTTCTTGAATTTTTGCACTAGTTTATGTAGTTAATTAGGCTAGGATGCATGCATGAAACAAATTTCTAGGTGGAATTCACTTACCTTATGAGACCTGGTTAATAGCTCTTAAAAATGGATGAAATTGCCTAAGGAAGAAGATGGAAAATGAGAAAAATGGGTTTAAACCCCGTTTTTAAAACTCACTGCTTGAACACTGAACTCGCACCTGCGGCTCTTGGGACCGCACCTGCGGTCTCGAACTTGCGTGAAGAATCTCGCACCTGCGGAATTGGGCTAGGGGTTCTGGGATCGCACCTGCGAAGTGGAGACCGCACCTGCGATGGCTGGCCAGACCACTGGTGATCGCACCTGTGATGCCTGGGACCGCACCTGCGGTCTCGCACTTGCGATGCTGGGCAACCGCACCTGCGGTCACACCAGAGCAGGTGCACCAGCTGCCTTGTTTGCTGGTTTTTAGCCTCGTTAGGTGCCCGGAAGGCATCTGGGCCCACCCGAGCCCTAGTCCAAATATACTAACGAGTCCCAAATCATATTCCGAAGGCTCAACACTCAAAACAATGCTAAAACTCGAAATCACACCCCCAAACCTCAAGAACCAAACTTAGGAATTTTAAGGTTCCTAAACTTCGCTCACAATGTGCCGAACTGACCTATACAACTCGGAATGATACCAAATTTCACAGATAACTCCCACAACATCCTACGAACTTATCTGTGCGATCAAATCGCCAAAACAACATCATATACATCGAATTAGGCCTCAAAATCCATGAATTCTATCAAATTTCATAAAACATCAAATTTTCCATTTTAAGTCTGAAACCCGTCAAACGAAATCCGATTTCAACCAAACTTCACAAAAGTGCTTAAACCATATATATGACCTGTATCGGGTGCCGGAACCAAAATACGGGCCCGATACCATCACTTTCTAATCAGATTTCATTTTCAATTTCCTATATTTTCATAAAGCAATTTTACTCAAAAATTCATTTCTCGGGCTTGGGACCTCAGAATTTGATTCTGGACATATGCCCAAGTCCCATATTTTCCTACGGACCCTTCGGGACCGTCAAATCACGGGTCCAGGTCCGTTTACCCAAAATATTGACTGAAGTCAAATTTATTCATTTTAATATCAAATCTTAGCATTTTTTCACAGAGTTTCATATTTAAGCTGTCCGGCTGCGCGTCCGGACTGCGCACGCAAATCGAGGCAACTACAAATGAGGTTTTCAAGGCCTCAGGAGTACGGAATGGGTAATAAAATAGGTGATGACCCTTTGGATCGTCACATTTCTCTCCTATATACACCATGAACGGATCTAAGCTTTATTAAAGTATAAAGGAATTTTGATATGGTTTCTCGACTAAGTTCAGAGATCGAGGTACAGTCGGATCTAATACTACTCTTATTGGCTTTGCCTTAGTGGCTAGTCTGGTCAACCGTGGACCAAAGCCCCGCTATTGAGGAGAAAAGGGGCGTCCTTTCCCGGTAAGAACCACCAGACACATAGGCTCAATAGGAAGTATGTATTAGATCTTAGAAAGACCCTTTGCTCGGATAAAAATTTGTCCTTGCAGTCTGAAAAGCCATAACAAAATTCTTGTGTATTTCAATTCTTATGCAGTGCGGAGTACCGCTAGCTTAAGGATATTGAATTTCTTGATCCATGACTGGCGAATTACCGCCAGGTTAGAGATCCTGAAAATTGGTATCAGAGCCTAAGACGTTTATGGTATATATGAGATAGAGGTGAAATATTTGACATAGATATGAGTTTGATCTTATGGATCTGGGAGAAGTAAGTACTAAAAGTACTAGATTGGAGGAGGTAGATATACCTCAAAACCTTGATTTGTTAAACAAATGAACTATTCCTAAAGTTCCGACGAGGAGTGTTTATGATTATGGATTGTTTGATAAACTTTCTTCTAAACAACTTATAAAAACTACTGAGCAATCTCTTGCTTTAAATTCGTCTGAACAGACTATTCATTTGTTAAACAAGCGTGATATTGATTTATATAAAAATTGTTATAATTACATGCATATTGGTATGGTTCAAATTGCCTTTAAACCTTTGACTCTTAAAGGGTTTCCCGAGACTTTCCTAGCTGCTCTTAGAGATGCTAGAAATTTAAATTTTCAATAGTCTCTAATTGGTGTTTGATAGAATCTACAGTTGCCCATGGTCCAGTTATCACTCTCTGATGTAAATATTATAGATGCTTTAACTTTAAATGTTAAAACGCATGGTTTTAATTACGTGTCTGGTTCAGAACTGATGTGTCTGTCCTATAGAATTTATTTTAAATTATTATCTACTTTAAACCCAAGATGTAAGTTATACAATACATCTGATCAAACTATATAGGTGGAAACCAATTTTGCAAGGTCCAAGGTCACCACTAGGAGACCCATCAAGTGGGAAGAAATAGATTTTCCAACAACATGGACTCTAAATTCGGTTATGTCCCCAAGTCATCTAACAGATACGGTTGCAAATTCTGAGTATTCTCATATTTCACAAAATCCCGATGGTAAGATTTGTATTCAATTTTCTGATAATAGCTATGCACAACATAGGCAGTTTTTTTTCTAATAATAGAGTAATGCCTACCGATAGTTCTATTTATAATAGACGTTCTTTATCTAGTCATAGACTTTTCCTGATTTACATCATATTTCTCCGATTGGACCTATTTATGGTCCAGCTCGTAAACGTGCTGCTTCTTTACACACCATCACAACTGATAATAATCTGATGGTAGAAAAGGTTAAGATTGACCCCCGAACGAATGTGGTTCAGGTAAATGATGATGGTTCTAACAAGGATATTCCTTCTGCCTCCGAGATGGAGTTTGATTTAAATAATACTTAATGTTTTCACAACAAATTGATTTCAGCCCAGGCTCTCTGGCAAGAAAACATTTTCAAAAATAATTTTTTAGTGAAAAATGGAACCGGTTTAAAACATGATTTTTTGATACTTATAGTAAAGAAGATATGAACAATATCTCTCAAGAGTTTTATGAAAATTGTGCGTTACATAATCAAATTATGTGTTTTGTTCCTTGGTTTATAACCACTTATCTACCTTATATGTTAATGTGATTGAAAGAACTTATAAAGATAATAGTGGTAATCTCACAAAAGCGATTTACCCTCCGCAATCCCCGTTTATTTTACCTAATAATACAGGTATTAGTTTTACAGCTTTTCAAAAATTTGTTGATGAAGATAACTTCATTCAGTATTTCTTAAATTAATAAACTTATTACTCAAAATAACTATTTGAGTCTGTATGTTAAAGTTTTAGGAGAACATATTAGTTCCCTCGATAAAAAACTTGATGAGTTAACCATTTTGATAAAAGGTTTAAAAATTGGTATGTCTAGTTTGAATATCGCTAGTTCTTCAAATACAAAAAATGATCCTCAGATTGTTACAACTCATGTTCAAAGACCTCCTGAGATTCAGGATTTCAAATTTAAATCTTTAAATGATTTGGAGGAACTTCTTGATAAAAAGTTTTCTAGTTTAAATATAAAACCAATTGATTTATCAAAAGATTTTTCGGATAAAATGGAAACAACTGTTGATTATAAAAATGATGTTTCATTAGAGTTTAATAAACTCAGAGGTTATCCTAGAAAAAATAACTATGCTAGTAAACCCAGCATGCAGACTTATTATTATCCTCGTCCTACTCCTCAAGATGTTTTAATAGAAGAACGAGATTGGAATTAGACTAATACGTCTTATAATGGTTCCGAAATTTATGAATGGAATCTTGATGGCTTGACTGATAGACAGCGTACTATTCTGGTTCATAGAATGCTTATGTATTCCACTATCTGTAAAATTGTTAAAAATACAGATAGAACTATTTGTAAAATGATTGTGGCAGAATTTACAGGCCAACTTCGAGGATGGTGGGATAACTACCTAAGTATAGAAGAGAAAGCTTCTATTATTAATGCAATAGCGGCTAATGAAGGTGTTGATAACCTAGGCATGGCTCTAGTAAGAAATAGAGAAGACGCCGTTTATACTTTGGTTCTGACTATATTAGAACATTTCAATGGTAGATTTACCAATCAACATGAAACAATTCGAACTTTGCTTAATGGACTGAGATGTCGTACTTTAAGTGAATTCATATGGTACAAAGATACCTTCCTAAGTAGGGTTATGGAATTACCCGAAAATAAGTATGATCATTGGAAAGCCAAGTTTATAGATGGGCTTCCCTCCTTATTTGCTGAAAGAGTTCGAAAAACTCTAAGGGGAAGTCATACTGAAATTCCCTACAAAGATTATACTTATGGTCTTATTGGAGTTTGCACCCAAGAAGGGTTAAATCTGTGCAATGAATTGGCTATGTCCAGACAACTTAAGATGGATAAGCTTAAAGAAAGATCTCAGCTGCTCATAGATGTGAATTGAAAAAGCAAGCCCGAGATCGTGGAACTATCGCTCGAGAAGTAAGTGGAGACTTTTGTACTCAGTTCGGTTTACGCGGACCTTCTGCTTATAATAAAGATAAAAGCAGATATTATAAGTCCTCCAGAACTGAAGAACCTCACAAGAAAAGGAGGTCTAGACGTAGGACTAAGGAAGAACGTGAAGCTATAAAAAGCTTTCGCAAGTCTACTAGATTTACCAAAGATAGATCAGGAAGAGATCTGTCGAAAATCAAGTGTTATAAGTGTGGAAACTTTTGTCATATAGCCCCCAATTGTAAGTTGACTAAGTTAAAAACTTTAAGGGTAAGGTCTGCATACACACTATACTTCCCAAGACCCTATGGTGTGGGATAATACTTGGTATGTTGTTGTTGTAAGGTCTCTTGGTGGCTTGCATTATTTGAACCTATTGTCCAGAGTCAAATAATTCATTGAACACTTTCTCAGGATGAAATTGTATTGGATGGTTCAATTTGTTTCTATGTTTCTGCTGTTGGTCCACTGGCATGGTTTTACATGCAATATCCAAGACCCTCAACTTCAATTATTCATGTGCTACCATTTACTTACATTATGCAAAAAGTAATATCAGGTTTGACCACCAGGCTTGTTGGTGCATGTGACATCCTCCATTAATACGTATTAGGTTGATAAACGTTAAAGAAATGCATATCTGTAAATTGATCCATCCATCATGTTATTAGATGAATCTAAATGTCAATAGTGATATAGCCCTTGATGTAATTTACCTATTGATTCCGTGGTGTTTAGAATAACCAACTGACCATCTTTAAAAGTTGAATTTATGTCTCTATTTCCCATTGCTCTTGGGTGTGTCATTATGTGTTTTTGTAATGTGTTCTCTTTTTCCAAAAAAATGCATGTCACTATTTAGCTATACTATAGATTTTTGTAGGAATACCAAATGCAAGAAAATAATCTTAAGTTGTTTTTTAAAATGATCCAGCTTTCCTTCATCCAACTTTCATACAGTATCTTAACTCAACTTATTTTCAGACTGAAGCTGCAGGGAACTTCGGTGCTTCTGAGGTACGTTTGTCGGGTTGCAAACATTCCTGATATGTACCAGCGGGACGCCTTTGAGTCTAATCAGGTAACCTTTTAAACTCTGCTCTCCAAAGCATTGACTTAGAACTATTTGCTTTCTCGAATGCTGATTCTTCGGTGACAAGGAGGAGGTTTGTATTTTACTTCCTTCGCTAGGTCTTTCTCTCTCTTGGGAAATGAGCCCAGTCTTTCTCTCTCTCTGAACCATGTTCCGACAAATTTTCCCTCTGATTTTACTCCGTTTTCAACTTAGTTTTTCATGGAAAACAAGATTTTTTTCATCGCAGGTGTCAAATCTTTCGAGCTGTTCGATTCTTGTGAAGGGTGGTTTGTATTAATTGAAAGTGGCAGAAGATTTTCAACCAGCATCAAAATAGATGAGGAAAATCTCCATCGTGTGTGCGATGCTTTCAAACAAGTGTCCAAAAGAACGGGGGATAATTACAGGCGTTGGGGATGGAAGTCGCAAGCATATGGATGGCAATGGGGCGGGGCGGTGCGAGTGCGGGGCGGTTGCGGGCGGGTTTGAACGTTAGCGGCGCGGTGCGGGTTTGAGAGTTTTGCGGTTGCGGGGCGGGGCAGGTTCAATTTTTAAATTAAAAAAAAACGCGGGGTGGGGCGGATCGCAGGTGGGGATATAATTTTAAAAGGCTAAATAATTTTTAAAACCCTAGTCCCAAATACTCCCAATTTCACTGAGACTTAAAACGGGTCTTCTCTCATTCTCTCTCAGACGACAGACGCAGAGACGCTCCTTCATCCTCGTGAATAGGTACTCGTCCTCGACTCTCAAACTCTTGTCTCAATTTCTCCCTCGAACTCTTGTTTTTTGGCCGTAACACGGTGTTTGATTCTCCAGCGGTTCTTCAATTCTCGAAAGGTGGACCGTCGACGACTTTCTCCGGGGACGAACCTATAAGTGAGAAGATCTTTGCTCTATTTCTCTATCGGGGTCCTCTTTTGTCTATGCTTTGCTTATTGGTTTGATTTCAAACTTTACGAATTTGATGGTTTAGGGCTAAATGTCTTGTTTTTCATTAATGCGATTTTGATCAATTTTATGGATCTGAATTAGGTGGTTGAAATAGAAGTGAAGTGTGTCCTTTCCACTTGTATGTAGTAGTAATGTGTGGACCAATTTTATACTCCTATTTGTTTTAGCTTAATGATTTGAGGTTTATTTTTTTTCCTTCAGTATCTCTGTATCACATTTTTTGTCGTGTTTTCTAATCCAATTCTGTAATTTAGTATTGATCAACTCTTAAAAGAGTTGGATTTGGTATTAGGTTGTCAGTTCCTTATATCACTTATGGATTTACTAATTAATTGACTCTTTTTTCATTTTCCATGTGCACTTAGAAATGTCTCATAATATTAATTTAGCTTATTTTTTGTAGAAAAGTATGGAGTCTCAAAATGAAGAGAATCCGGCTGGTTCATCTTCTAGTACTTTTCCTATAGAGAGTGAGAGTCAATTGCCTATGCAAGTCGATGAAGTTACTACTGAAGTTATTGATGAAACTGGGAAAACAAAACTTATTTCTGACGCATGCATGTAAGCATTTTAAACCGATGATGATTAATCAACAAGAAATTGTGGGACATCGTCCATGTTAGATCATATCCGTAGTCAATATTGCAAAAAGCCAAGTAACTTAGACAATNGGGGGGGGGGGGGGGGGGGGGGGGGATGGTAGCCACCAACACTATTTTGATCAAGATGTTTCACGCAGAGAACTTGCTCATGCTATCATTTTGCACGAGTATCTATTGTTGATCATGTAGGATTTAGGAAGTTTGTTGCTAGTCTCCAACCGTTATTCAAAATGGTGTCTAGGAACACAATCAAGAATGATATGCTGAAGATTTTCGACAATTTGAAATCAAAAACTTCTATGTTATTGGAAAAACTTACAAGTAAAATTGCAATAACAACTGATATGTGGACTTCGGACAACACCAAAAAAGGGTTCATGGCTATTACAACACATTTTATTGATGATTCATGGAGACTTCAAAGCCATATTCTTAGATTTGTTTATGTTCCCGCTCCACATGATAAGGATATTTTGTGTAGTGGGTTGCTTAATTGCTTGTTAGAGTGGAATCTTGTAAGAAGAATTTCAACAATTACAGTTCATAATATTAGCACAAACAACACTATGATGAAAACCTTGCTAGATGAGAAACTTTGTAAACGAGATTTATTGTTGATGGGTCGAATGTTACATGTGAGATGTGCCGGACATATCTTGAATTTGATTGTGCAAGGACTAAAGGTGGTGCAAGATAGTATTAATAATGTGCATGACAGTGTTTTATATAGGGTCTTCAGGCAGAATCGAAAGGTTTGAAGAAGCTGCATGATTGCTACATATTTCTTGTAACAAAAAGTTAGAGTATGATTGCCCTACTCGTTGGAGCTCAACATATAATGTTGAGAACAACCATGGAATACAAAGATGTGTTTATGAAGTTGAGCCTAAATGACCTTAGTTATCGTTGTTTACCAACCGAAGGGCAATGGAGTGCAGCAAAAGAAGTTTGTGATACATTAAAGCTTTTCTACCATATCACTGAAGAATACTCAGGGACTCAATATCCCACTTCTACTCAATATTTTTCTAAAGTTTGTTATATTAAGCTAGAATTGGAAGCCTTGGTGAAAAGTTTAAATCCTTTGATTAGCTCTATGACATCGGCAATGTTGTTGAAATTTAAGAAATATTGGGATGAAGTGCGTATTTTGATGGGTGTAGCTGCTATCTTTGATCCGAGGTATAAGATGAGGTTGGTGGAGTTCTATCTTACACATATTTATGGTGGAGAAGCTGCTTCGGATAAAATTCAAGAAGTTTGAAACTATTGTGATAATCTCTTTCAAGAATATAAGAGTAGAGGAGCTGAGTCATCCCATGCATCTAGTTCTAGTGAAGTTGTTGGTCATGTTGAGGGTGACCAACTGTCTAGTTTTGATAGGTTTGTCGCGTCGAGTAGCTCGAATGTGGACACAAGATCGGCATTGGATTCTTATTTAGAAGAAAATGTGCTACCCCGCACACCATCATCTGACACTTTAAGTTGTTGGAAGACAAACAGATTAAAATTTCCTACTTTACAAAAAATGGCTCGTGACCTCTTAGCCATTCCTGTCTCTACCGTTGCTTCAGAATCTGCATTTAGTACTAGTGGGAGATTGATTAGTCCGTATCGTAGTAGACTTCATCCTACTACTTTGGAGGCTTTAATGTGTGCTTGCACTTGGTTATAGAACAAAATAAATGGTAAGTGATTTTTCAATGACTTGTAATGTTAATAGTGATTTTCGACTTTTAATACTATATATGTTTCTTTTTAGGTTTGGCTTCAACGGTCGACAAAGTTTCATGTCCCACATTACTTGACGAAAAGGAAGAGCCGGATTCAAGTGGTCGATAGAAGAGGAATAGGATGTCATTTGTTGATAGATTTTGTTGAGTATAGACCATTAGACCTTGTTGTCTTGCTGAACAGACTTTGTAGTTTGTTAAAGCTAGCTCCTGTGCCTTTTGAGATGTGTTTTTGCTTCAACACTATGGTTTATGGTCCAGCGTTGTTGGTTCTGGCATTGAGTTCTGATTCAGTATCCATTTCTTCAGCATCTCGTTCATTCTGCTCCTTGCTTTTATTGCAATATTTGATGCTTGATTGAATACAACAATTGAAACTCCCTCAGCAGCCTGCTCAATGGGACCTGTGTCGATAAATGTAGAGTTTATTCTGATGTTTCTAAACCTGTTTTGCTTAATGTTCAGCCTAGTTGATGCTTTGCTTTTTCCTGGTTTCATTGTGTGGATTGCAGTCTCAAGTTGAAAAGAAAGGCCATGGTGTTTTATGGCAATGTTGTTTGCTTTGAGAGTATATGGTTGTTTTGTTTGCACTATCATTCATAATTTCATATTGTTTTTGTCCAAGAGAAACGTGCCTAATCGAATTCAGGAGCTTCTCGGGCTGCTTGATTTTTGGATTTTGTATCCACTGCTTGTTTCTTGTTTGCCTAGATGGGGTGAAAAAAATCATGTTTGTTGTTGCTAGTTTCACTATGACAGGAATTCAGCATGTTCAACTCTGTTTGAACCAATTTATTACGTAATTAAATACTTTCCCAATTTTCAATTATTTCGAGTTTCTTTTACTCATTTCATTAATGATAAAGATATTTTCTTTTCTTTAATAAAAGCTTAGCCTTGTTTGTTACAATTTCGTATACGTAAGAGTATGAGAAAAGATTATTCTGTGAACAAGTTTTAACAAATACTAAAAGGAAAAAATCAAAAGCATTAATTGTCATTTTGGCAAACAAACACTTGTGTCATTCGTTGCTGTGGAGTAGTGTTATAGACTGGGTTTGCCAAATGGAAGTTGAAACATACAAGTTTTTAACAACAGAGATAAGAGCCAACGGAATCGGATCTCTTTCTCATATGGAATATGCCAAAAGGGCCACACTGTTAGATGAAAATGATATGTGTTAAAAACCACTAGATTTAGAGGCAAAAGATGGGAATTTAAGAACGATTTGGATAATAATTAATTGTTTTGTTAAAAAAATCAGATTTAAGTCTAGCTTTCTAAAAAAGAAAGAATTTTATAAAAAAAAATAAAAATTGCAGGTGTGGGGCGGGGTGGGTGAACGCGGGTGGAGTGCACGACAAGTGAGGTTTAAATTTCACGGATTCAGACAGAACCCACCTCGCACCCTCACCGCCTACCATTCCTACGCAAGCATATACATTCAGAGTATTTGTTAACTTCAACACATACGGTAGATTCATTCAGATCGAGACCTGGCTGGGAGACAGAAGGAAAGAGGTGATTATTCCTTAGCCAGTTTATAACGGGGGTGGGGAGATATAGCAGTGAAAATATTACATTATTTTGGGGAAACTAACAGCAAGCAAATTCAAGAAATACCCTACTTCTCAGATAAGAACCTATACGACTAAGATCACTCAATGGTCGAAATTGGCGAAGTTTCCAACTACGGTGATCGACAATGTCATCAAAATCAACGCAAACACAGATGAACGGAGCCAGCAATTTCTTTCTCGGTGTTTAGTTGCGAACTTCAACGATTCTTTCAACTATAGCCCACATCAAGAAGTGATTAAAACTTGGTTCATGAGCAGGTGGAAGATTTGTTATGGATTGAGAGTTACTCCTCTAGCCCACAACCAGTTTTTGTTCAAGTTTCCTTTGAGAAAAGAAGCAGTGAGAATCCATGCTGGAGAATGGTTTTGGAACGGTCGACGCTTATCTTTAGAATGGTGGACATCAGTGTCAGGCACCAATTTAGCCTCCCCGAGATCAGAATACAAATGGGTCAAAGCATTTGGTATTCCAGTTCATGCGTGGTCTCTAGACACCTTCAAGATTATTGGCGACTTATGCGGTGGTTTTGTTGGAATCGATGAAGATACGAAGAATCGGAATCACTACATTTGGGAGGGAAGCCACCGGAGAAGAAAGGTGCAAGTGTGCGTCAGACACTGCAACAAGAAGTTTTTCGGGGACTGAGCTGAAAGTTAGGGCTCAGCTGTAGCACGTGATTTTGCCAAATCCCCGTCTCCAACTTCAAAGCTTTGAATCTCCAAACATCAATAGCACTCCCCCACCAGTAAGTCGCAAGAGACTTGCAACAAAGACTCCATTACTGCAAACTCTACCTGCAACCACCAACTCTGAAGAAGATGATGCAGATGATGAAGCAGATAACACCACAAACAATCTCTGGTGTCTCTCGAACCGATTGGCTTGGTCGGAAACTGCTTCAACTGCACTGGTATGTTCTGATACTGATACCTCATTATCTTCTCACTGCTACGAGCCAAAACAACTGCAATCTCAAGGAATTCAGCAACCCAATGTCATTGAAACATCTAAATGGACAAAACTGGTTATGGGTAAAGCATACAAAGCTTTTGGGATCAACATAGCCGGATTTGAGAATGAAATCTTAGATTTAATTATGAGGATGGATCAGAAGAGACAAACTCAAATACAAAAAAAGGGTCACTGGCAGCAACAAGCAAGGGGAAAAAAGGGGAAGGTGAGGTTCACAAGTTAATTAGCAGCATTAATTACGATGGGGGAAGCAACAGAGGCATGGGCAGGCACTTCAAGAGCCAGTCAAGATGAAAGTAAAAATCCTAAGCTAGAACATTAGGGGTATATCAATGGTAGGAAAAAAAGGAGCACTCTAGCATCTTTAGTTCGAAAATGGATGGCCGACATTTTGTGTCTTCTAGAAACCAAAATGGAGGTAATTCCTAAAAGCTTGTTACATCAAATTTGGGGGAGTAGAGGGGCTGATTGTGTAGAACTTAAGGTTTGTGCCTTTGTGGCACCAGTAGGGGTATTATTATTATTTGGGATAAGAGGATGTGAAATTTCATTGACACTCATCAAGACAATTACACAATTACCTGTATTTTTTAAAGTTTACAAGAGGATTTCAGATGGTGCTTTACTGGAGTATATGGTCCGCATAAAATTCTGAGAGGGAAGAACTATGGCAGGAGCTGGGAGCAATTAGAGGTATTTGGAGTGAGCAATGGGTTATAGGTGGGGATTCCATTGTATGCTGGTTCGAGAACGAGAGACTCAATTGCACAAGGAGATCCCAAGCAATGAAAAGCTTCTCAGAAACAATTATGGATCTGCAACTGATTGATTTGCCTCTTCATGGAGCACAATATACATGGTCAAGGGGGGAAGACACTCTACATACATCCAGGATTGATAGATTCCTTATTTCTACAGAGTGGACGAAAGCTTTAAAGCAATTAAATAGCTGGCGTTGCCTAGACCTGTTTCTGATCATAAACCATTACTGTTGGAATGTGGAGAATAGGAGGCAACCCACTCCTACTTCAAGTTTAAGAATATGTGGTTGCATCAAGAGGGGTTCATTGATACGATGAAAGGGTAGTGGCAGAATTACATTATAGGTGGCAGCCCTGATTTTATTCTCATTCAGAAGTTGAGAAACATGTAAAAAGACATCTCCAACTGGAACAAAGAAGTTTATGGCAAGCTGGAAGTAAGAAGAAGCAAGGATCTTGAGAAACTTGCAGCTTTAGAATAGGCTACAAAAAGCAGAATTCCAATGCAGGCTGAAAAGCAGAAGAGTTTGAGTTTGCAAGTGGAGCTGGAGGACCTGGCAGAAGCTGAAGAAACATCGTGGAGACAAAAGTCAAGGTGTCACTGGTTGAACGAGGGGGACATGAACACCAAATATTTTCCATTCCATAGTCAACTCACACAGAAGATTCAAAAGTGAATGATGAAATAATTCAGACAATACACAGATTAAAGAGGAGATCTTGAACTTCTACCAGAATCTGTATACAGAAAATGAAGTATGGAGACCTACTGCCAATTTTGATGAAGTAGCTAGACTTGCAGAAGAGGACAAGGAGTTGTTAGAGAAAGCTTTTGACGAAGAAGAAGTGCATGAAACCATTAATTTGTTCCTCAGATAAGGCTGCAGGGCCAGATGGTTTCACTATGGCTTTCTTTCAAAGAACATGGGAGTTTATCAATCCAAAAGTGATGGGGGCACTCAATCACTTCATAGGAATGCTATATGGTGAGATCATGCAATGCCTCCTTTATTGCCTTGATTCCAAAAAAAGAAAGGGGCTATTGAACTTAGACACTTCAGACCAATAAGTTTGATTGGCAGTGTCTATAAGATTGTGGCTAAGCTACTAGCAGAAAGATTGAAGAAGGTTATTGGCAAATTAGTCTCCAGTCAGCAAAATGCTTTCATTAAGCACACACAGATAACTGATGCTTCACTTATAACCAATGAGGCTCTAGATTGGTTGCTTAAATCTGGGGAGCCTGGCATTATATGCAAACTTGATATTGAAAAAGCTTTTGACAAGCTAAATTGTACCTATCTAATTTCTATTCTAAGGAAGATGGGATTTGGAGACAAATGGATAAGGTGGATTAGATTCAGCATCACAACAGTCAAATATTCTGTGTTGGTCAACAGAGAACCTGTGGGTTTCTTCTCACTTCAGAAAGGGATCAGGCAGGAAGACCCACTCTCCCCATTTCTATTTATACTTGCCAGGGAAGGTTTAAGCAAAATGCTTGAAAAGGCCAGAGAACTACAATGGATTCAAGGCTTTAGAGTAGGGGCAGACATTGGGAGTTCAGTCTCTGTTTCTCATCTGCTGTATACAGATGATACTCTAATCTTTTGTGAGGCTGAAAAGTCACAACTTATGTACCTAAACCTGGCTTTCCTCCTATTCGAAGCTCTTTATGGGCTACATGTCAATGTGCTGAAAAGTATCATTTATCCTGTCAACCATGTATCTAACATTGAGAAATTAGCAGGTATCATGGGTTGCAGTATTGGATCCTTGCTTACCACATACTTGGGCCTTCCAGTGGGTGACAAATTCAAAAGCTGTGAGATATGGAGTGGGATTATTGAAAAGTTTGAAAAGAGGTTAGCATCATGGCAATTGCAATACCTCTCCATGGGAGGAAGACTAACTCTTATCAATAGTGTACTTGACAACATCCCAACTTATTATATGTCACTATTTCCTATCCCTAAAAAGGTGTTAAAGCAATTAGATAAAATTAGGAGGGACTTTCTATGGGGAGGGAGTAACAACACTCACAGGTTTCATCTCATTAAGTGGGATAAAGTCACACAGCCAAAGCACTAGGGAGGATTGGGTATCAGAGATCTAGAGGTCCACAACAAGTGTTTACTAATGAAATGGCTTTGGAGATATGACACTGGGGAATCAAGTCTCTGGAAGGAGGCGATTATTGCAAAGCTGGGAAAAGAGACAATTGGAGCGCTAAAATCTCTAATGCACATTATGGAGTGGGCCCTTGGAAGTACATCAGGAAATTGGGGAATGAATTTTTCCAGGAATCCTCCTTCAAAGCAGGCAATGGAGCACATATAAGATTTTGGAAGGACAAATGGCTCAACAACATTACACTCATGGATGAATACCCTAGCCTGTTCCAGATTGCAGTGGACAAAGACTCCTGCATAGCTCAGAACAGAAGTGGCAACAATTGGGATGTTCCTCTCAGAAGAGCAGTGCAATGTGGTCACGTATGTAATAGAATTCAATGGGAAGACCTCCTAGTTGGACCCAGACTGCGTTGGTAGTGAATGTGGGCTCAGCTTCCACAAATGCAGGCTCATTGGGAAGTGGACAACTTGATAGAATTTTTTGCCAGAGTAGAAAGGTTCAACATGAATGCAAGTACACCAGACACCATTTGTTGGGGGAGTAAGGGCACTTTCTCAGTGAAAGAATGTTACAGGCAGCTATGTTCTCAAAACCAAGTGATCGATGCATGGCCATGAAAATTAATATGGAAAACTAAGATGCCTTTTAAAGTAATTTGCTTTGAATGAATTGTTCTCCATGAAGCTTGCTTGACACAAGACAATCTCAACAGGAGAGGCCTTCATCTGGTCAATAGATGTTATATGTGCGGGGGAGAATGTAGAAACAATCAGCTATCTGTTTTTGCATTGCCCAGTGGCCACTGACATTTAGAACATGTTTTACTGTATTTTTGGCTTCAAATGGGTTATGCACAAAACATAAAACAGGCACACCTGAGCTGGAGTCGATGGAGAGTTGATAAGACAATCAAGAAGATCTGGTTGATGATCCCTGCAGTTATTTTTTGGTGTTTGTGGAATGAGAGGAATAGTAGATATGCTTTGATGGGATCTCAACTCCAAATCACTCTCTCAAAGCTAGATGCCTACTCAATCTTTTTTGTTGGAATAAGTTAGCTATTGTAATTAGTTCCGTTCATCTTTGGACTTTGTTAGCTCCCTTGTCTTAGATTGACATACGGTGAAGGGACTAGTTTTTCTTTTATTTTTGCACCTCAACTTTTGTAACTATGCATTTTCTTGATGCTTTTGTTAATATAACAAATTACTTCATAAAAAAAATACTACTCCGTCCGTTTTAATTTATGTGAACCTATTTCCTTTTTAGTTCATGCAAAAAAGAATGACCTCTTTCCTTATTTGGAAACAATTTATCTTTATGCAATGATTTATAGCCATACAAAGTATTTGTGCCTCATTTTACACCACAATTTCAAAAGTCCTTCTCTTTTTTCTTAAACTCCGTGTCTAGTCAAATGAGTTTACATAAATTGAAACGGAGGTAATATTTGCTTTCTCCAACATTCCAAATGAGAACTTTGGAAAATAATCAAAAGAGTTATTTGCCATTTGCAGAGTTATATGTGATTTTTACGCTTCTCTACTTTCTGATTTATCTTCATCATTGTTGCAGATAGATGAATGGCTAGACTATGCTCCTATTTTTGCTTCTGGCTCTCAATTTGAGGAAGCATGCGGCTATGTTGATGGATATCTTCTGCCGCGCACATTTCTTATTGGACATAGCCTCTCAATTGCAGATATTGCAGTTTGGTCTGGCCTTGCTGGCAAATGATTTGAATATAAAATAAATTAGTGCCTTTATGTTAAACTTGTTTAGTGTTTTTAAAGTATTGGCTTTTTATTTCTGACGCTGCTGTTAGGCATTGCAACTAGCTTCTTGTGTTAGGCTAGATTTTACTCGGATGGCAGAAAACTGCATGAATTGAACATAGATTGACTATCGAACTCTGCTGTGTGTAAGAAATGAGCACTGTGGTCTATTTTGATTCTTTAAAGGTACAAAAATAAAATAAAATTATGTAGAGCTTAATATTGAGGAATTTACATGGTTTGATGTTGCATTTTAAGCTTTCTAGTCAAATAAAATCTATGTATGACGAGCTTGTGGATGAGTATCATTACTGATGTACTGAGATTTTTGGTTGCTTATGGAAAGGAGAATGTGCAATGGTTTGGGCGGGAAAAAAATGTGTAGCTTGTGGTGGGTTTGAAAAGGATACACAGAAATCTTTCGTTTTCTCGTAAGCTAAGGGAAGAAAAGTTGGATATTAACTTATTAATCGTAGGAGTGTAACTGAATTCCTTCCGAACTAAGCTAGAATTGCTGAGCACCAAGTGTTGTGAAGAGCATGAAGCGAGGAAAAGCGACAAACCCCTTTTCGCTTAAAGTGAGAAGCGAAAAGCGAAACACTCGCTTTTTTGAAGTGAAGCGGAATTTAAAACAAAAAAAATTAAAATAAATACTGCATAGACAACTAATGTAACTGCAAGCAAATGTTCAATACTTCAATGTAAAAAATTAAAGAGTAGAATCAATTAAAGCATAAAATGAGCATCTCATTCTTCTACAAGATTGTCAAATTCTTGTATTCCACTATCATTGTTATATTGCTCGTCATCATCTTCTTCTTCTTTCTTCTTCATCAACTAGGGACAAAGTAGCTGCTTCTTTTCCCTTCCTCTGTGGGCTTGAAGTTGAAGTACTCCCCTCAAACCATAAATCCTCTCCCCAATTCCACATGCCTCCGCAACATCACCCCAAGTGAAATTAGAAGTTCCCTCAAATACTTGTTCATCTGCATGATCTTCCGAGACTCCAATTAGCCATTCATTAGCGTCATCGTTGTTGTCCAAACTAATTTGATCAATTATATTACGACCGCTGTAACGCGCCTCAATGTTCTATTGTACTTAATGAAGACTAGATCATTGAGACGCTTCAAGGTTAATTTGTTCTTCTTTTTGGTATGAATATGCAAATAATAAGTAATTACTAATTAGTAAGATTAGGACAATTGAGATATAATTTAATTATCTCAATATACTAAATCTTTCTTCTTAGTTTTTACATGTTCAAATGCGTTCCAATTTCTTTCACACCCGGATGAGCTACACGTTAGACTTAGAGCTTTGATGGCAAACTTTTGTAATTCTGGAGTGGAATGGCCATGTTGTGTCCACCATTTAGCTACACGTTAGACACATTAAACTTTTGTTTATATGTGGATGATATGTTGATAATGAGTAACGACATTGCTAACATAAATGCTACTAAGGACATGCTTATTAGTAAGTTTGATATGAAATACTTAGGAGTTGCCGATTTAATTTTGGGAATTAAGATCCTTCAGACTCCTCCAATCTAGCTTTGTCTCAATCTCATTATATTAAAATGGTACTTGAAAAGTTCAATTATTTGGACTTTAAAGAAGTAAAAACGCCAATTGATTTAAACCATACTCTTGTAAAGAATAAAGGTCAAAGCAAGTCTCAATTGGAATATGCTCGAGTGTTGGGAAGTTTGATGTACATTATGAATTGTACGCGGCCTAATATAGCTTGTGCGATAAGTAAGCCTAGTCGATACACAAGTAATCCCAACCAAGCTCATTGGATAACAATGATACGAGTTTTGGGATATTTAAAATATACATCAATAATTATCCCGCATTTGTTGAGGGATATAGTGATGCAAATTGGATCACCGGATCAACAGAATCAAAATCCACAAGTGGATACATTTTTACCATTAGTAGAGGAGCAGTGTCTTGGAAGTCGTCCAAACAGACATGCATCGCCCGCTCTACAATGGAGTATGAGTTTATAGCTTTAGATAAAGCCGGTGAAAAAGCTGAATGGCTCCAGAATTTCTTAGAAGACATTCCATTTTGGCCCAAACATGTGGCACCTGTATGCATACATTGTGACAGTCAGGAAGCAATAGGAAGGGTTGGGAGCGTTATGCATAACGAAAAATCTCGTCACATTCGACGAAGGCATAATACCGTGAGATAACTACTCTCTCGTGGAATTATCACAATTGACTATGTAAAGTCAAAAGATAATGTATCGGATCAGCTTACAAAAGGCCTACCTAGAGAGGCGGTTGAGAAGTAATCAAAGGGAATGGGACTATGGCCGAGGACAAGTCACTGTAGCGGTAACTCTACCTAGAAGACTGGAGATTCCAAGATCTAGGTTCAAGGAGATCAAACAAAGTCATTAGCGACGGTTCAACATTGTCAAATAAAATTTTGGTTCATTCTCATGATGAAGACAATGTTCAGTACTAAGGATAAAACGTTAGGACTTTTTAATTGATTCTAAGTTTGATACGGGGTATATCAAATAATGTATCTACGGGATAACATGTTTAGGAATAACCTGTGTGAGTGTGAAGTGTAAGACGCTTCAAGGAGAATGTTGTAAGGCCTTTGAGCAGCCATTATCCATGTACCATATTTGGTTGCTCCCCTCACTTGAACCTGCAAAAGGAAATCAGGGGTCAGTCTTAGGAACCCAAACTAGTTTGGGTTTGTTTTTATAGGCAAAAGGATAAATCACATTCTTTTTAGCCCAACTTTGCAGCCTATTTTTCCCTAGAACAAAATTTTTGTTCTTCTGACTTGCCTTCTCTTTTGTAGTGCATTCACTTTTATAGTGACCAATATTATCATAGTGTGTACAAATCTTGTTCTCAGGGAGTGTGAGGTACTTGCCTTTGGGATCCCACTTAGGTGTAGAGTTCCCAAAGCCAAGTCCTCTTCTGTTGCTACTATGATGCTTTTGTAGCCATGAAAGTGCATCAGAGGACCTGTTCTATTTACAAGTTCTGTCTAGCTCATGCTTAACCTTAGTCAAGTCCTCCTTCAGGGTTCTTACCAGTCCATCCTTCTTATAAAGCTCATCTTTTACCTTTCCTAGATCCTTTTCTAGTGAGAGTTGTGTGTCACTAGCTATTTCTTTACATGTTCCTAACTTCAATTTTAGATTTTCAGATCTAAGTTCTAAGACAGTTGTATCAAGTGCATGAACCTGGTTCTTTAATGTAGTATTTTCCTTTTCAGTTTTACAAATATTTATTTCCAGGTTTTTGCATTCTGCTAATAAAAAGTTACACTCTTTTGACAGTTGTTCTTTTTCAGAACTTATATTCTTAGATTCATCAATTAAAATTAGAAACAATTCAAATAGTCTATCTTTAGACTTAGTTTAATTTTATCCTTAAGGTCCAGAAAACTTATCTCGGATTCTTCATCAGGTTCATCTTCAGATTCCCGAACTGCTATAAGAACTCGTTCATCAACCATTGCTTTGGATGACCTTTTGTAGTTCTTCTTGTCATGAACATGTTCCTTATTTCTGTTCCTTCTTTCAGATTTCTCCTTTTTCACTTCGACTTCCCACATTTGACAGTTCTTGATCATGTGGTTCTTTTTACCAAAGTTGAAGCATCCATCAGTCATCTGCAAGTGATCATCAAATATTGGTGGTATAGTGGTGGATTTCTCTTTACACTTTTCAGGTAGTGCACTCATCTTGACCTTTTCCTAAGGTGTTAGCCTCTTCAAGGATAACCTGCTCTGATTCCCCTTTAAACATCACCATATTCAAGAGTTTCATAGATTTTCATTTCAATAGTGATAATGATCACATTCCATCCTTATTACCTCGGCCACCCTTATTACCTCGGCCACCCTTATCACCACAACCCATCATCCTTATTACCAATTGATGTTTTATACGTCAATACCACACAAGAGGGGGGTGATTTTTGTGGTGTCCAATTTTCGAGTGCTGTTGTTATAGAAGGACCTGGTTCTTCTAGTGTTCCAACTCGTGCTGTTGCGGAATAATAAATGCATAAAAGTAAAGAACACAAAGATTTTCACGTGGAAAACACCTGGCTCAAAAAGTGAAAAACCACGACCTACTACTCAGTAGGATTTTCTCCAAACACTTCACTACAACAATGAGCCAAACAACATTTACAAAATAAACTCTTTTGTAAACCTAAGGATTAACTCTAACCCTTTGTGGAAAACTAGCCTCTAGCTATTTGCGACAAACTTCAAGTTAACTATAACTTGAACACTCAGTACCTATTACAATTGCTTCTAGATAAAGCTGAAAGGTACAATTTGTAATCACCTACTACAAATAAACTAGACTAAAAGACAACAGATGGAACTGGTTCTTCTAGCTGGTTCAAGTAGCTCCAGATTCGCACTCTCCAATTTGGCTCGAACTGGTTGCAACATTTCTTCACGAATTTTTCTCTCAATTCTTGATAAATTTCTGTTTTTGTGCGTCTATATACAATAAGAACAATCTGCATACTAGAATACTAATGGAACTCTTCCTTGGTAGAAGAGTTCTAGTCAAACTCAACTCCTAAATCCTTCCTTATCTTAGATTCTGTTCTTATTGAATAAGGAGTCCTTCTCCAATTTCGTTTTTGCAATCTTTTC
>ML416515.1:10271-21065 GCA_005239525.1 Nicotiana knightiana | reverse complement strand
GATTATTTAATCTTCTGCAAAAGGTTAAGTTCTGCCTTCATTTGCATAATCTAAGCTCTGCCTAAATCTTGCATGGGACTAAGCTCTCTCCCGCATTTTGCATGAAGCTAATTTCTGCCTCCATCTGCATAAGGCTAATCTCTGCCTTCCTATTTGCATGAGGTTAATCTCTGCCTTCAATCTTGCACGAGGTTAAGCTCTACCTCCATTTGCATAAGGCTACTTTCTGCCTTCCATCTTGCATAAGGCTAATCTCTTCCTTCTCTTGCATAAGTCTAATCTCTTCCTTCATTCTGCATAAGGCTAATCTTTGCCTTCCACATCTCTGCATAAGATTAAGCTCTGTCTCCATACTTGCATGAGGCTAATCTCTACCTCCAATTTACTTTTCACTGAGACTAAGCGCTGTCTCTCAAGCATTATTACTTCGCTTCTCTTTCGGGCTAAGCTCTGCCCTTCATTTCCCAAGACTAAGTTGTGCCTTGCGGAAGTCATATTACTGGATTTCATGGGCTGTAATATCGCCAACTNATTTGCATAAGGCTAATCTCTGCCTTCCATCTTGCATAAGGCTAATCTCTTCCTTCTCTTGCATAAGTCTAATCTCTGCCTTCATTCTGCATAAGGCTAATCTTTGCCTTCCACATCTCTGCATGAGATTAAGCTCTGTCTCCATACTTGCATGAGGCTAATCTCTACCTCCAATTTACTTTTCACTGAGACTAAGCGCTGTCTCTCAAGCATTATTACTTCGCTTCTCTTTCGGGCTAAGCTCTGCCCTTCATTTCCCAAGACTAAGTTGTGCCTTGCGGAAGTCATATTACTGGATTTCATGGGCTGTAATATCGCCAACTTGTCCAAAGGCGTCATAGTCTAACAACACCATCCTCATTGCCGGAAGACACCATGTCATCGTCTGAGGATCTCTCTCAATTTTGCATATCATTATTCAAAGGCATCATAGTTTAGAGGCACCATCTCCATGGCCTGCGAATCTCTCATCAAACAATTCATGGCCCAGGACATCATGGTCTGAGGGCGTCATCCCAAACCGTCCAAAGACAACATTCATAGTCCAATGAGAGCGTGCATCATGTTTATATGCACACTATACACATGCAGTATTCTTCTTTGTAGGTAACCCGTCAAGCGATGGCTACCCTGCATGAGCGACCCCGATCCAGTTCTCCCAGCCGTATCAAACCTAACCTCTCCTGTAGAACCGTTCATTCATCTAGCCTTAGATATTACATCCGTTCTTGTGATGACTTCATCGGTATACTTCGCCGATGAATTCGGAACTACATACGACCTGATTCTTGTAAAATCAAGGATATGTAGGCAGCTCAGAAGCCAGGGTGCGACCTAAATCTCTCTAACCATTTCGCTCGGTCAAAATTGGCCATCATATCTTTATCCGACAACTCTTTCATCCTTTTCGGGTAAACAGGGGCTGCTGTTGGTACCCAATTTTTCCCAAAAAATATTTTAAAATTGCATATATACCTTCAAAGTCATGCATTAATAACAATTGGTAGTTTTCCATTATTTTCCTACATTTTTATTAATTTGTCTGGTATTTATTGCCAATAAACAATTATAAAATTGTATCACAAATGACTTCAAAAGCATTTCTTGGTTTAATTTATTTTTTATGGTCCTAATTAGACCCGATTATTTCATAATTAGTCAAATTGGCATCTTTTGGCTATAATTGCAATAACTTTGCAATTATAGCCCAAGCATATAATTTTGCACTATTTTCTACCAGAAATTAGTCATTTGTACATTTAAATACTAAATAATCATTTCAAAATATTTTCTATGCATGGAATTCATTTTTTATAATTATTATCTATTTTTATAAATTATTTTAATTAGTTTGAATTGGGTATTCAACAAATAGCCTAATTTCATTTCAATTGTAGCCTAAATTAAACCGGACCCAACCCCAATTAAATCAACCCAATACCCAAGCCCAATCCATTAACTTACCCGACCCAATGTTTGAATAAATTGTGGTTGTTGATCAATTTTGATCAACGGACCAGATTCACCCATGACATAATTAACCTAATAGTCTACCCTCCCAAACCCTTATTCTCTAATTCTCTCATTTTCCCTCCACCGTCATCTCTTCCCAGTCTCTCTCAAACACTCTCGACCCAAACCCTAATCTCCTCTCACTGGTTGCTTGCTCGCCGGTAACTATGGTGGTCTCGCCACCATCCCAGCCTCCATGGCTCCTTCCCTCACCGGGTTATTGCTGCCCTGAGGTCGTCAAAGGAACCAGAAGGCGGTTCACTCACCCCCCATGGTTTTCATGTCATTCTCAGGCGATCCATGGCCATCTGAGTAAGATCATCCCATCTCTTGCTAGAACCTGTGGTTACTAAGCCAACTCTATCTCTCTCTCCTTGGGTTCTCTCTCTGAAACCCTAATTTTAACACTGGATTTCTTAGATCTGCAATAGATCTGGGTATATTCCGAGGTATTTTGCTGTTTTCTTAAAGATTTTCCTAAAGCATCTCTTCATTTTCAAACTAGGGTTTCTTAATCCCTTTTAAAAAAACGATTCTTCTTCTGACTTTAGTGTTATTATGTCATTTTCACTGTGTTTAAACGATTTGTTTAAGTTTTTCCTTTATCTAATTTTATTATGTTGAAAACCCTCAATCTTTTGTTTCCGAGTTTATCTTTACTGTTCGTTCTCTCAAACTTGTTTACATGTTTGATTCTCATGAATCTGCTTCGATTAATATGAGTATTTTGTGATTTTCACCCTATTACACTTACTAGGGTTTCTGATTTTGCCTATTATGTGCTTACCTCGCTAACTCTCAGAGGTTTATGTTTATCAGTACTATATTCCAGTTTGAATCACTGATTCTATATGATATTTACTTTACCATGTTTATTAGGGTTCTAATTCTTGCCTTCTGCCTTGCTTATCATGTGTTTATTCTGTGCAATTTGTGTTGATTCCCCCTAATCAGTACTATTTCCTATTTGAACCTTTGACTCCCTGTGATTGTTCCCTCATGATGATTTCCCTGCTGATTTTCCGACCTTAGCTTATTTCTTGCCTTATTTTATGGTCGACTATGCTGTCAAATTAATCTCATGTTATTTCCTTAATTAAAATCCTATGAACCTAGCCTCAATTACATGCTCTATACTAGTATTATGCTGAAATTATTTCCTCATTGTGTTATATTCCAGTCTTATGGTATCTTTCCTTATTTATTGCATGGCTATTACCGTTAAAAGTTAACTCCTTAATTGAATGGAGTACTTATATTGACCTTATGTTGATTGATTCTGATTCCCCAATCACTGCCTGACTTTGATTGTTACCTTATCCTACCTAGTTTCAAACTATTATATATACTCTTCTCATTAACAGCCTTCCACACACGAACACATTAGTTAAAAACTCTCTCTCATACTCAAAGCCTTTCTGCTCGCTTTCTTTCTTTGTTACTTACTACTGTTCTCAATTAGCTGGCTGCAAGCCAAGGCTAATTATTGTGCTCTCCTACTCTTCACTTTGTGTTTACTATCTCTTTACTTGTATGTTCTGATTTCAATTCAAGTCCCAAAACCAACATGTTTCTTTTACTGCTTCAATTTAACATGTTTCTGATCTGTTTCTATCTATGCTTTTGTTGTTCAATATTTAATTGACATGTCTACATCATTGTTCATCTAGCATATTATGTTATGTCCTACTCCCCCTTAGGATCAGTATGCTTATGAATATTTTACCCCCTTGTAGTATGTCCCAAATTGACTCTGCTCTATCTTATGCTTACTTGGCTTCTAGTATGAACCTTTCTTTACAAAGCAATTTGTATCCTAAGTTGTCTGATTCGGTGTTGGTTCGGGAATTCATGATGTGTTGATACCATTAGCTATCCCCTAATCCCCATAAACCCCCCTACAAGAACTTTTATGCTCATGTAAAACTATGTCAAGCACTCTCACTCTACTCTTAGTCATTAGGTTCTGCCCCCTCCAGTGTATGACTGTCGTGGGATTCCTGTGAGATCCCTCTCAAGTTTGATGCATTGGGGGCTGGCCCTTCCACACTACACTCACTCAATTATGGTTATGAAATCTGGGTGTGAGCACTGCCCGATATCCCTTGAGGTCCTTAGGGAACTCTAACACACCCGGATATGAGAAAGGTTATGAAACATTTGGGCACTTGAGGTCCTGAGAATCTGGGCCTGTTTTTCGGGTTCCCTATAGTTTAACTTCTTATTTTCCTTTATCTATTTATGTAATTTACTCACCTGGTCTCTAATAATTATTTGTAAACAGATATTGGGGATGGCTAGTGAAGTGGGGAGGGTAGCCATATAGTTCTGTTAACATCATTGGGTAGAAATCATGTTTTAAGCATTACATTGTTTCTATCTGCATTAGAATCCATGTTTTCGGACCAACATGTTCATTCAAACCATGCCAAGCATGCACTAGATACCATGTTCCTAGGATTTCATGTCTAGTATTTCAGCATCTCATCCATGCTTTATGTTTATCTCTTAGAAATCCTGCTCCTATGACAATAAACAACCTTAACATAAAAGATATTACTCCTGTGCATTCAAAATCATGTTTCCATCACCTTGTAACTTCTTGTGCATTCTAGAAATCATGCCTTTCAAAATTCTGTGTATCCTGAAATTAAGTCGTAACCATCCTGCATTTATATGTGCATATTAGATATCTTGCTTTAGGATTTTGTATACATCTGCTTAACCACGCCTAGTTTTACTACTGACTCGCGAAAAAGGTAGAAACAGTGTCACATCTAATTGTCTTGCCCTTAATAAAATTAGTAACAATCTCTACATAATCATATCACCTAGAACAACATGCTTTTAGGTAAAACAACTTTTGAACTGTTTTTTAACAATTATGGTAATTACTACGCACAACCCCACGCCTGGGAAAGCCTTAGGTAATCAATCTCTTTAAAAGTTGGAACACTACTTGGTTGTGTTTGCTTTCTAAAGGCTAACAGGTTTTAAAATCAGTAGGCAAACTGATTAGGTCCTTGCTATTGAGTTTATAAATAAAGCTGCATACTTTTGTGCATTTATATTCACTTAGATATCCTGTCTTAGGATTCTGTCTAATAAAACTTCCTCTTGTTTGTGTTTTAGACGTGTTGCTTATGTGCATTATCTGTGGAGGTAAATCTGAGCCTCTTAACTGCTTTTTCCTGCATTTATTTGTAAAGTCCTATTTGTTCTTGCCTAACGCTTAGAATTTTATCCTTTTAACCTTAGTGGTTTTGTCTCGAACTGCCTATATTTAGAGGTCCTAAATTCCTCCAGGGCCATTAAGACAGGACGCGTAATAGCACTCCTAAATGTTATTAAATAAACTCGCTTAATAACCACTAAGGGGTGGGAAGGGTAGACATGGATATGATATTCGGTGCGCTAATGCCACGTGTAGCCCCTCTTCTGTGGAGTGATTACCGAGCATTGTACTGATGTGATCCTATAGGATAAACAACCTAGGACCCCCCCCCCACCCCTTACATATGTGTGTTTAGATCATAACTCTTTCAAAACCGTATATTTGTGCCTAGACTCCAAATCTTTTAATCTTTAGCACATATGTGTGCTTAGACTGCGAATCTTCTCAAAAACCTTTATGTGTTTACCTACGTGCTTTTATTGCTTATGTGCTACCTGTTTTAAAATTCACAAAGCTTGTTTGGCCGGGAACCACAGTTGTGGACTTCGAGGGGTGCCTAACACCTTCCCCTTGAAGTAATTTCAAGCCCTTACCCTATCTCTGGTTTATCTAATCTGTGTTTGTAAATAACCTTTAGTAGGTGCCCTAACGCACCTTAAAATCATTTAGGTGGCGACTCTTCAATTCCTTATCTCTTTCCCAAAAGGAAACGAGTTGTCCCAATAATGTCAAAAACCCTGACCGATCCGAAAAAGGAGGAAAGAGGGGGGCGCGACAACGCTTGCTATAAATCGAGAATTTGAGGAACTGTAATAGCACTACAGGTGTGGTGTGTGATGTTTTTCCATGCGTAATTAGTTGGGGCTATTGTCGTTGCTCTGCGGGAGGATATTATGTTATTTCAGATCAGTAGTTGTGTTTCTGAGAGCTTTGAGGTTACGCTCAAGTTGTTACGATGATTATGATTGGTTATCGCACGGTATCGATATGATGATAGGTTGCTTGACCATATGTTGGGGCATTGAATAACTTGATGGGAGTTCTACTCGGAGCATGATTCCGAGATTTGAGTATTTTATTTCCGGTGGAGGAAAGACAATTGGACTATAAATGACCAGGTTCGGGTTGATAGAGTAACGAGACTGGGTTTTTTCAAGTGAGGTGGAATCTTCATCTGCGATGTGGCATCGTCGTCTTTGATCGAATAGGATGTGTTAAGTTTGTCGGTGCTGTGGCATTGGGTCAAAGTAATATTGAAGAAGCGGCTGTCAGAGATCGTGGTGTGCGGTGATTCAGGATTGAATAAGTATTTCTAATGTAGGCAGCTTGAGGAAGATAATCTTCGGAGAGTTTTGAGGTTGTGATGGTCTGCTGGTTTAAGTGCTACAGAGAATGACATTTATTTGAGGCAACGACTAGGGAACATACAATGAGGAAAGACATGTGGGAAGTGTCAGGAAATGGTTAAATTTATAGTAGGCCAGGTGTAAGAAGCGGAAGTCAAGTGGTTGCTTAAAGGAGTGAGTTTGACTGAAGTGGGAGAGTGGCAGCGTAGCATATAAGTTAGATGGTAAGATAGATGCGCATCATGAGGAGAATTTTGGAGTGATTTGAGAATTTTAGTGGATGATGGTTGGGTCCACGGGCTTAAATTGAAATATTGTCTATTTCGACGGAAGATTGGATGCAATAGAGAGGAGTTGTTCGATATGAAGAAGGATGCATCATATATGTGAATTTGAAAATATTGTCGAGCATTTGGTAGATGTCCTTGAGGAGCAGATGGTCTGGTAAAGTTGGTAAATGACAACGTGTGTATGATGGGGTATTGATGTCGTAGAGATTGTGCAGTACAACGTCATTGGAAGTTGTCAGTTGGTGATTTTCGCAGGTGGGTTATCTTCGGTGAGCAGGTCAGTGGTTGCGTGGTTGGCAGACTTTTCGCGAGGGATTTTACTGACTATTCATCAAGCGGTCGGATATGAGAAGGTGGTTAATTACTCAGAATGCTTGTGAAATGCTAACGGAAGGATTTCAAGGATTCTGGCAAGTTGGTTATGCAGGATCATGTGAACAATGAAGGAAGATTCTTGGTGAGTTCCAGATTTATGTAATAGCGGCTTCAGGCTAAGTGGGAGAGTTCCACCGCCTACGATTAGATTGCATAGTTATGACAACCTGGCAAAATTTTTGTTATCGGCATATTTTTGGGTTATTAGAGCTAAGGGAAGAATACATGAGTAGTAATTGAGCATAGGATTTGATAAATGTGTGCAAAGATTGGCCTTATTGAATCAGGTTTAGGCTTTAGAAAGATTCAGGATTTATGCTTAGTACAGGGGTAATTTGCAAGGGAAGTGATTCACTCGAGTGCTTATTCAAGATGGGTGTTCAGGTGCCAACGAAGCCGTGGAGTTGATTATATTCGGGACTAAGCTANATTTCCTCATCTACCTTGCAGTCTAAGATCACAAAATCAGCAGGAAATACAAACTTTCCCACTTGCACCAAGACATCATCCAGAATACCCGACGGTCTCTTCACCGTCCTATCAGCAAGTTGCAACAGCATGGATGTGGGCCTGGCTCTACCAATTCCCAGTCTTTTATATATGGCCAGCGGCATCAAATTAATGCTGGCCCCCAAGTCACATAGAGCTTTGGTGAAAGTCAAGTTGCCTATGGTACAAGGAATTGTAAAACTCCCTGGGTCAGACAACTTTTCAGCAATAGGATGTGTTACCACCGCACTACAAGTCTGAGTAAGGGTGACAGTAGCTAGATCTTGGAAGTCAACTTTTCTGGACATCAATTCCTTCATCATTTTAGCATACCCAGGCATTTCTTTCAATGCATCAATCAATGGAATATTTACCTGTATCTGCTTGAGCATGTCCAAGAACTTCTTGTACTGTTCATCCTTTTGGTATTTAGCCAGCCTCTAAGGGAATGGAGCTGGTGGTCTTTTTTGTCTAGTAATTTGGGATTTGTCTGTCCAACCACCACCTCAACTATCGGCTTCTTATTCGTCTCCACTTCTTTTTCAGTCTCCCTCCATGCACTGGGTTCTTCTTCACTAGGTTGCACTTTTGCCTTTGTCAAAATTGTTGAATCATCAAGTTCAACCTGCATGGGTACCAATGTTTCGGTTTGCCTGCCTTCATGAGCTCTTTCCAGATCCACATTCAATTCTCTACCACTGTGAAGTGTCACTGCCATCAGCTGCCTTGGAACCTANGGCAAACCCATCTTCTTTCCTTCCCCCTTGTTGTTGTTGAGGAGGGTAGTAAGATTGTTGCTGATTCTGATGATTATAACCCTGTGGCCTCGTAAACGGTGCTGCATTACCTTGCGGTCCCCTAACACCCATATTTCCAATGTTTTGTTGTTGGTGAGGTGGCCTATATGGTTGGACTTGCTGGCCCAATTCTGCCCCCTTGTCTCTGGATTCCATAATTTGACACATAATTCATATTTTCTGGGTAAGAGGGTGATGATTTTCTGTATTCCAGTGATTACCAAGTGGTTGACTAATGCAAGATGTGCACAAGCCCCCATTGGTTGTGTCAACGATGTGCACCTGCTGTTTCTGTCCCGATTCTTTCACCCTCTTTGTAAGTATACTCGTTTGTGTTATCAAGGTGGCCACATTCTCTGCGATGGTGTTAGATGGCTCGAATGGCACTGAATGAACTACAGGAGTAATTGGTGCATTCCTTGCTGTCCATCCTGAATTCTGTGCCATTTTATCAAGTAAGATTTGACTCTCTCTCCATGATTTTCTTAGGAATGCTCCACCAGCTGAAGCATCAACATTTGCTTTCACAGTATCAGCCAAACCCATGTAAAAATGCTGCCCCAACATTTGCTCAGGAATGCCATGATGTGGACAGATAACCAGCATACTCTTAAATCTTTCCCATGTCTCTTGTAATGTTTCCACTGGTTTCTGTCTAAAGCTCAAGATTTCATCAATTTGTTGAGCAGTTTTGTTGGGTGGATGAAACTTGTTCACGAACTGCTTGACTAACTCCTCCCATGTAGTAATGGAATTGATGGGGAGTGAGTTAAGCCAAGTCTGGGCAGCACCAGTCACTGAGAATGGAAACAACAACAGTTTTATTGCTTCCTGAGTGACGTTTGGCTGCCTTTGAGTTTTGCAAATTGACAGGAAGTTCTTTAGATGCTGCTGGGGGTCTTCACTGTACGACCCTGAGAATAGCCCTTTGTTCTGCAATAGGTGCAGCATATTATTTGTAATCTGAAAGGACTCGGCCTGTATTTGAGGAACCAATATCGCTGTGGCCAAATTCTCAGCTGTAGGTTGTGCCCAGTCGTATAAAGGAGCTTCAGCGACTGGGTCCACCACATCATCCCCATGATTATTCCGGTTGTGTTGATCTTCCATGTCTGTTTCAATTTGTTCAATTTGTGGTTGATGTTTGCTTTTTCGGTTGGTCCGATTTATGGTCCTGAAAACTTTCTCAGGGTCTGATAAGGCTTCAATTACTTCACTAGTCCTCGATGAGTTTCTAGGCATGCACCTACAACACTTAGAAAACGTTAAACGTTTAATGTGAAAACGAAAATTTTTAAGAAAATTGACTATGTTTCAGAATTTTGTATTTCTTTCAATTCAATTGATAATACCGTTAAGTCCCCGGCAGGGCGTTGANATAACAAAATAATAAATTAGCAATTAACTAACAATATAATGTAAACAATGATAATAAAGGTCTAAGATTATGGTTTCCCCCGTTGGTGAATTCTACCTTGGATATGTCTTATAGTTTAATTGGCTATCTCTGTTAATCATGAACGCTCTAACTATCATAAATCTCTATCAAGTAATTATGATAAATTACGAAACGCACTCTATGAAGTTACGCTAGCTAGATCGCAATACAGTTCACTTTAGATTGCACCCGAGGTATCGTTATCTCTAATCCAACCTCTAAACCCTCGGTTATGACTTTCGTCTATACTCTGGGAGTGGTGTTGTTCAAACAATTACCTAAATATGCACTCTCTCTCAAGTAGATACNACCAAAACCCTAGACTAAAGAATTTAGCTACTCATGTTATTGAGAATCAAAACTAAAATAAATTGCATAATTGAAATACAAAGTAATGAATACTAGATGTAGAAATCAATGTTTGTCACTTCTATGGTGTTTTCTTGTTGAATCCTTCGAAATCCTTCCGAATCTTCTCCGTCCTCTTTAAGTTGTGTTGTTTGGTGTCTATTTATATGTTTAGGGCGAACCCTAACCATGTAGGAGACTTCTATTTCAACCGGGAAACACTTAAACTCGTCAAAACTCGGATTTGGCCGAACTGGGAACCCCGGGCATTTGGATCCTAAGGCCTCGCGAACGCCAGGCTAGGGCTAGCGTTTCAGCCCTAACGCGTGGCTAACGCCAGGTAGGGTAAGGTTGTAGGTATCTGTCGCCCGGCTATCGCCCGGGTGTCTCCTTTCGCGTATTTTTTGACGTATTTGCGTCCATTTAGATCCGTTTCCATCTCCAATTCACCTACACATAAAATAAACTCTATTAAGCACATAACAAGGGTATC
>ML416514.1:0-128782 GCA_005239525.1 Nicotiana knightiana | reverse complement strand
TCTAACTTTGGCTTGAGGGAATAGGACTCCCCACTTGTTTGCTATGTGAAATGCATGGGCGTGGTGTATAGGTGTGGTGACGAGTATCTATGCACCACCCAAATTAATTTTTAAACATGATTCCCCTTCCCGTTCCCAACTTAATTGATTACTATCCTAATTGTTATATGTTCATTATTGCTTCTATGACTATTTGACCTTGTTGATCTGTTGTTAGATATTGTTATGATTATTTGGAAAGAGTTTTGGTTGTTTGAGCTGGTTTCCTTGTGATATGTATAACAGTTGAGAGGTTTGGTATTATTTTTTACGAATTATATATATTTATATATATATATATATATATATATATATATATATATATTTACGTTCCTGATGGCTTAGTTTTTATAATATTGAGGAAGTTGTGAGAAATGTAGTCTAACTGTTTCGTAATTGTTGAGGTTCACGTAGTTATTGGGTTTCATTGGGTCATTTCCAATTGTTGTTGTAAGTGTGTTAGAAAAATATTGGTTGTTCTCTTGAGTTTATCTTTGATATGATATGTCTAGTGGGAGCGGGTTGCACGCCGCAACAAGGAGTGATAAGGGTGGATAGGTGGGATCGGGTTGCACGCCGCAACTGGGGGTGATATATTTAGGGGGGAGCAATAAGGGAGGCCTATGTGGGAGCGAATTGCACGCCGCAACAAGGAGCCATAAGGGAGGACATTTATATTTTTTTTAGTGATTTTCAAAGAAAATAAAGATTTGAAAAGCTAAATGTTTATTTTTACTGTTTTGTTTTCTTGAAAAACAAAGATTTGAAACTTCCTATTTTATATTACTATTTTCATATTTTGGCACTACTTTTATTCAAAGATAAAGTTTGAAAACTTAGAAATTGTTGAGGATTGGTTATAGCTGAGGCCTGAAAGAGGCGGTTGTGTTACTTTATCATTGTTGCGGTATTTGAATTGATGTGTTTAGATTTCCTTCTTGTTTTACAATTATTGTCTCAGATATAATTTTCTTGTTCGTGTAGAATTTTTTTATTGTGTTATCTTATATATATTAATATCACAGGTTTATTGTTAAAGCCCCACCTTAGCCTCGTCACTATTTCGCCGAGGTTAGGCTCGGCACTTACTCAGTACATGGGGTCAGTTGTACTGATACTACACTCTGCACTCTTTTGTGCATATCTAGGTACTAGCCAACAATAGAGATTTTTAGAGCAGCCATCTATTTATTCGGAGACACGAGGTATATCTGCCGGCGTTTGCATATCCCGAGAGTCTTCTCCTATTTTTATAAAACTGTTTTAGTATGTTCAGAACAGTTACCCCATTTTCTTTCGGCCATTATTTGTAGTATTCTTTAGTAGTTCGTGGATTGTAACACCAGACCCTAGGGTAGTCTTAGAGTTGTTTACAAAATTAGTTCGTGATCCATTTTATTTAAATGGTTATTATTATTATTTTATTTTATTGTTGTTGGGAATTATTCTAATTAAGTTCCTTTGGAAGTTATTTATTTATGCTTAAGTAATAAATTAAGGAAATAAATTATTCGAGTTCTAACATTGGCTTGCCTAGCACGTGTGATGTTAGGCGCCATCACGATCCCTAAGTTTGGGAATTTGGGTCGTGACACCACTACACACGAACTGAAGGATAACTCTTTGATCTCAACTGACGAACCTGCCGGGCTAGAATAGCCACCGGATCCTCCTCATAAGTCAAATCCATGTCCAACTGGACAAAGTTGAAATCTAACACTTGGGAAGGGTCACAATGATACTTCCGGAGCATGGACATATTGAATACTGGATGAACTGCTGATAACCCCGGAGGCAACGCAAGTCTATAAGCCACCTCTCCCACTCTCTCGAGAATCTCAAAAGGCCCGATTTATCTAGGGCTCAACTTTCCCTTCTTCCCAAATCTCATGACACCTTTCATGGGTGACACCCACAACAACACTCTCTCTCCGACCATGAATACTACATCACGAACTCTACGGTCCGCATAACTCTTTTGCCTAGACTGAGCTGTGTGAAGTCGATCCTGTATAATCTTGACCTTGTCAAGGCCTACTGTACTGAATCTGTACCCAACAACCGAGCCTCCCCCGCCTCAAACCACCCAACTGGAGACCTGCACCGTCTACCATATAACGCCTCTGAATGCTCGACTGGTAGTTGTTGTTGTAGGCGAACTCTGCAAGAGGCAAGAACTGATCCCACGATTTTCCAAAGTCTATAACACAAGCGTAGAGCATATCCTCCAAGATCTGAAAAGTACGCTCAGACTGCCGTCCGTCTGAGGATGATATGTTGTGCTCAGTTCAACCCGCGTAACTGTAACGACCCGACTGGTTGTTTCGTGAGATTATCCCTGTTTCCCCCCTTTTTACTTTATCGTATGTCGGTTAGCCTATTTATATTGTGTTGGGTCGGTTGGTTCGGGTTCAGAGTGGTCGTGGTGAGAACAGAGACACTTAGTCTCTTAATTGGCTTAATAGTTGGATATTGATAAACGACCTCGGAATGTAGATTTTATGGCTCGGATAGCTTCGTTAGGTGATTTGGGACTTAGGAGAGTGTTCGGAATGAAGTTTTGATGTCCAGTGTAGAATTAGGCTTGAATTGGCGTAAGTTAGTTTTTGGCGATTTCCGGTCGGCAGGGAAAATAGCCTATCGGGGTTGGAATGGAATTCTGGAAGTTAGAGCAGGTTCGTAATGTCATTTTTGATATGTGTGCAAAATTTAAGGTCAATCGCATGTGTTTTGGATGGTTTCGGCATCATTAGTGAAACTTAGAAGTTTCAAAGTTCATAGGCTTGAATTTGATGTGATATTGGTGGTATTACGTTGTTTTTGGTGTTTCGAAGGCTCAACTAAGTTTGAATGAGGTTATGGGATGTGTTAGTATGTTTGGTTGGGGTCCCGAGGGGCTCGGGATTGATTTCAGATGGTTAACGGAGATTTGGACTTAGGAAATTGCAGCAAAGCTGTTGCTGGTGCCATTTTACTGGTGTGACGGCACCTGCGGATAGGGAACCGCAGGTGCAGGCCGGCAGAAGCGGAAAGGAATCCGCAGATGCGGAATTTGGGCAGCTCAGTGAGGGACCGCAGATGCGGACATGGGACCGCACCTGCGGAGTCGCAGGTGCGGAAATGGAGTCGCATGTGCGGAGTTTGGACTTTAAGTGATTTTTTGCAGGTGCAAAAAATCTTCTGCAGGTGTGGTGGATTAACTGGAAGTATAAATATGTGCCTCCGCGAAATTTTGGCAGTTTTCTTCACTTTTGCATGCAGGTTGAGTCATTTTGAGAGGAATTTGGAGGAGGATTTCGAGGGTCTTCAGTGGAGGTAAGTTTCCCGGACTATAAACTCGATTCTATGTTATTATGTGACGGATTAGGCTTGGAATAGTAGATTAAATGGCATAAATTGGGGGGTTTAGGGCTTGGGATATTGAAATTTGTAATAAAGGAATTTAGGGGTCGTTTGTGGTCAGATTTTGATGCATTTTATATGTGTAGACTCGGGAAAGGATGAGATTCTTGTGATGCCATTTTTATCGAATTTAGAGACGTGGGCCCGGGGCTCGGGTTTTGCCAATTTCGTGAATTGTGCCTAATTTTGATAGTTTTCGATTGGGTTCATCTCCCTAACATATTTTGATTTTATTTATCTGATTTGTATAGACTTGGAGTATTTGGGAGCCAATTCGAGGGGCAAGAGCATAACGGAGTAGCTTTTGGGATGTTTTGAGGTATGTAACGATTGTAACTCTAGACCTGAGGGTTTGTAACCCCAGTATTTTACATTATTTTGGTAAATGAGGTGATGCACATGCTAGGTGACGAGCGTGTGGGCGTGCACCGATAGGGATTGTGACTTGGTCTGTCCCGTAGCGATTACTAAGCCGCGTATTCGATTTGAAACCTTACGACATCCTGTTTATTAGAAATTTATACTTGTTTATGGGCATTGAGCCATGTTTGGGGCCTTGTGTCGACCTGTTTAGACCCTCAGAGGTACCTTGATGATAATGATGGAAAAATGTTTTTATACGATATTTTAAATGAAACAGGAGTTTTATGAAATACTCGGAATGTAGATTCCTGACTTGATTTATTAATTTCCACTGTTACTTATTATATGGATTTACATGATTTATAAATGCTCGTCTCTACACTCAAGTATTTATTTACTTTGATTACTTACTGAGTTTGCGTAGTCACGTTACTCCCTGCACCTCTATGTGCAGATCCAGGTACCAGACCATTTCACTAGTTGATTTTCGGACGTGCTTGGAGTTTATTCGAGGATCGAGGTAGCTGATCAGCGTTCCCCATCTCACCTCCTTTTCTTTTCTCAGTTCATAGTTTTTGTCTTTTGTACTTCAGACTTTTGTAATAGCAAGTCACATTATTGTACATTTTATTTATAGTCCTAGATGCTCATGACAGATGGCTCCAGGTTTTGGGGTAGTGTATGAATTGTTCACCTCATTTTGCTGTTTTAATTTGCTAGTCTTGGAAATTATGAAATATTTTGATAGTCTGTAATGGTTAGCTAGCCTAGTTCCACGATAGGCGCCATCATGGCCGGCTTAGGATTTGGGGTCGTGACAAATTGGTATTAGAGCCTAGGTTACATAGGACTCAACGGTCATGAGCAGGTTTAGTGGAGTCTTGCCGATCGGTACGGAGATGTCTGTACTTATCTTCGATATATTACAGAACCCTTAGGAACAATCTCATTTTTCTTGAATTCTGTCGTGCCATTTTGTTGATTCTGGAAATCTAAGCTTTTGTTGTTTCATTCTCTCACAGATGGTGAGGACCCGCGCTACCCCTCAGAGTGATCAGCGACTAGCTAGACCAGTGAGAGGTCGAGGCCGTGGTAGAGGTAGGGGGCCAGCCCGTGCAGCAGCCAGGGCAGTACCAGTTGATCCCCCTAAAATTCAGGATCAGATTCCCGGCGCAGATACTCCAACGGACAAGCTTAGGCACCGACAGTGTCTATTGTTATTTCGGGTCTTCAGGAGACCTTGGCTCAGATCTTGATGGTTTGTACCATCCTTGCTTAGGAAGTTGTCGCTAATTCTCAGGCCGGGGGAGGCAGTCAAACTCCAGTTATCCGGACACATGAGCAGGTTACTCAGGGCCTTTAGACACCGGGGGCAGTTCCAGCCCAGCCGGTTGCTCCAATTCAGGACTTCGTGGTTCTAGCTATACCAGATGATGAGCAGCGTAGGCTGGAGAGGTTTAGTAGACTTCAACCTCCGATATTTAGTAGTGCTGAGGGCGAGGATGCCCAGGGTTTTCTGGATAAGTGTCAGAGGATGCTTCGTACTGCTGGGATTCTGGAGACCAGTTGGGTCTCGTTTGCTACTTTTCAGTTTTCTGGTGATTCTTTCACCTGGTGGGAGTCTTTTGAGAGGCGTAGGCCTGTTGGTTCAGCACCCCTCACCTGGAAGCAGTTCTCCACTATCTTCTTTGAGAAAGTATGTACCTAGTCTCACAGGGAAGAGCAGCGCAGGCAGTTTGAGTAGCTGCGTCAGGGGGAGCTAACAGTGATGCAATATGAGATGCGGTTTTCAGAATTGGCTCGTCATGTCACCGAGTTGGTCCCTACTGATAGGGAGAGGATCAGGAGGTTCTTGGATGGCCTCACTTATCAGCTCCGCCTTTTTATTACTCGAGAGAGGGTATCAGGTGCTACCTTAGAGCAGGTTGTTGATATTACTCGAGATATTGAGTCGGTTTGCTGCTAGGAGCGGGAGGAGAGGGAGGCCAAGAGGCCTCGTGGATCGGGTGGTTCTAGTGGTGCTCCTTCCAGGGGGAAGATTCAGCATGGTGGAGGCCGTTTATTTAGGCCTCCTCAGTTAGTCCGCCCAGCCTATAGTGGTGCATCTTCGAGGCATGGTCCCCGGAGTTCTCAGCCAGGCCGTTCTTCATTCGGTGCCCTTCCAGCCCAGAGTGAAGCTCGAGCACCATCAGTTCAAGGTTCCTCTATGCATGGTTCTCCTAGTGGCTATTCTAGTGCTAGGGGTTCCTTTCAGTCCCCGTCTCCAGTTCAAGGAGTTGTTATAAATGTGGAGAGTTCGAGCATATGAGGCGGGAGTGTCCTCATCTACTTGGAGGTCCATCTCAGCTGAGGAGCCAGCCTTCGACTTCAGCTCCAGTTACGTCATCACCCACCCAGGAAGCTAGGGGTGGTAGTCAGTCAACTAGAGGCCGCCCTAGAGGGGGACGTCGAGCAGGTGGGGTCAGGCCCAAATGCCCGTATGTATGCGTTTCCAGCAGAGCCATATGCTATGGCCTCCGATGCAGTGATCGCAGGCATTGTCTCAGTCTATCGCCGAGATGCTTTTGCTTTATTTGACCCTGATTCTACATATTCTTATGTCTCGTCATATTTTGCCCATTTCTTGGATATTCCCCGTGAGTCTTTAGTTACGTCTGTTCATGTGTCGACTCTGGTGGGCGATACTATTGGTGTGGACCGTGTGTATCGATCGTGTGTGGTATCTATTGGGGGTCTGGAGACCTGAGTGGACCTACTGTTACTCAGCATGGTCAATTTTGATGTGATATTGGGCATGGATTGGTTATCTCCGTGTCATGCTGTTCTTGATTGTCACGCTAATATCGTGACCTTAGCTATGCCAGGACGTCCGAGGTTGAGTGGAGAGTTCTTCTGAGTATGTGCCTAGCAGGGTGATTTCCCACCTGAAGGCCTAGAGCATGGTTGAGAAGGGGTGTTTATTGTATCTGGCTTTGTGAGGGATGTCAGGGGTGAGACTCCCACTATTGATTTGGTTCCTATGGTTTGTGACTTTCCGGATGTGTTTCCTGCAGACCTGGCAGGCATGCCACCTGACAGGGACATTGATTTTGGTATTGACCTGGTGCCAGGAACTCAACTTATTTCTGTTCCACATTATCGTATAGCGCCAACGAAACTGAAGGAATTAAAGGAGCAGCTTCGGGAACTCCTAGATAAGGGGTTCATTCGGCCTAGTGTGTCACCTTGGGGTGCATCGGTGTTGTTTGTGAAGAAGAAGGATGGTTTTATGCGCATGTGTATTGATTATCAGCAGCTGAACATGGTTACAGTGAAGAACCGGTATCCCTTGCCACGTATTGATGACTTGTTTAATCAGTTGTAGGGTGCCAGGGTATTTTTCAAGATTGACTTGCTTTTCTTCTATCATCAGTTGAAGATTCGGAGGCCAGACATCTCGAAGACTACTTTCAGGACTAGATATGGTCATTATGAGTTTCTGGTTTTGTCATTCGGGCTGACCAATGCCCCCGCAACCTTTATGCACTTGATGCACAGTGTATTCCGGACTTATCTGGATTCTCTCATCATCATGTTTATTGACGATATCTTGTTGTATTCCCGATCTCGGGAGGATCATGAGCAGCATTTGAGAGTTGTGCTTCAGACCTTGAGGGAGAAGAAGTTGTATGCAAAATTTCCGAAGTGTGAATTCTGGCTTGATTCCGTATCTTTCTTGGGGCACGTGGTGTCCAATGAGGGTATTCAGGTTGATCCAAAGAAGATAGAGGCGATGCAGAGCTGGCCTAGACCGTCATCAGCTACCGAGATTCGCAATTTCCTTGGTTTGGCAGGGTACTATCGCCGTTTCTATTGCAACACATATGACCAGACTGACCCAGAAAGGTGCTCAGTTAAGGTGGAGTGAGGAGTGTGAGGAGAGCTTTCAGAAGCTCAAGTCGTCTTTGACTACAGCTCCGGTGTTGGTTTTGCCTACGGGTTCAGGCTCCTATACAGTTTACTGTGATTCCTCGAGAGTTGGCCTTGGAGCGATTTTGATGCAAGACGGTAGGGTGATTGCCTACGCGTACAGAGAGTTGAAGGTGCACGAGAAGAATTATCCAGTGCACGATCTTGAGCTTGCAGCTATTGTCCACGCCTTGAAGATTTGGCATCATTATTTATATGGAGTGAATTGTGAGGTTTTCACTGATCACCGTAGCTTGCAGGATCTGCTTAAGCAGAAGGATCTTAATTTGCGTCAGAAGAGATGGTTGGAGCTTCTCAAGGATTATGACCTCACTATTCTATATCATCTAGGGAAGGCCAATGTAGTGGCCGATGCCCTGAGTCGCAGAGCGGAGAGTTTGGGGAGTCTAGATTACCTTCCAGCAGCAGATTGACCTTTAGCACTTGATGTTCAGGCTTTAGCGGGTTAGTTGGTGAGATTGGATCTATCAGATCCCCCGTGGGTATTGGCTTGTGTCGCCTCCAGTTCTTCTCTTTATGATCATATTAGAGCCTGCCAGTATGATGATCCACACTTGCTCATTCTTCAGGACAGGGTCCATCGCGGTGATGCCAGGGATGTGGTTATTGGTGATGATGGGGTCATGAGGATTCAGGGCCGGATTTGCGTGCCCAATGTGGATGGACTTCGAGAATTGATTCTAGCTGAGGCCCATAGTTCGCGGTATTCCATCCATCTAGGTGCCGCAAAGATGTATCAGGATCTAAGACAACATTATTGGTGGAGGCGGATGAAGAGGGATATTGTTGAGTTCGTGGCTCGGTGTCTGAACTGTCAGCAGGTCAAGTATGAGCACCAGAGGCCGGGTGGATTGCTTCAGAGATTAGATATTCTGGAGTGGAAGTGAGAGTCGATCACCATGGACTTCGTAGTTGGGCTTCCACGGACTTCAAGAAGGTTTGATCCTATATGGGTTATCATGGATCGGCTGACCAAGTCCGCGCACTTTATTCCTGTTGGTACTACTTATTCTTCGGAGCGGTTAGCTAAGATTTACATCAGGAAGATTTTACGATTGCATGGGGTTCCAGTTTCTATCATTTCTAACAGAGGTACTCAGTTCACATCTCAGTTTTGGAGGGCCGTGCAGAGGGAGTTAGGTACTCAGGTTGAGTTGAGCGCAGCGTTTCACCCTCAGACTGACGGTCAGTCGGAGCACACTATTAAGATTTTGGAGGATATGTTGCGTGCATGTGTCATTGATTTTGGGGGTTCATGAGATCAGTTTCATCCACTCGCGGAGTTTGCATATAATAATAGTTATCAGTCGAGTATCCAGATGGCTCCGTATGAGGCTTTATATGGTAGGAGGTCCAGATCTCCGATTAGTTGGTTTGAGCCGGGCGAGGCTAGGATATTGGGCACAGACTTAGTTCAGGATGCGTTGGGAAAGGTGAAGATGATTCAGGAGCGGCTTTGCACGGCACAGTCTAGGAAGAAGAGTTATGCGGATCGGAAGGTCCGAGATGTATCTTTCATGGTTAGGGAGAAGGTGCTTCTGAAGGTGTCACCCATGAAGGGTGTTATGAGGTTCTGGAAAAGGGGAAAGCCGAGTCCTCGGTTCATTGGGTCATTTGAGGTGCTTCAGAGGATTGGGGAGGTGGCTTATATATATTTCCTTGCCACCCATCCTATCATCTATTCATCCGATGTTCCATGTTTGGATGCTCCAGAAGTATGTTGGTGACCCGTCTCATGTTTTGGACTTCAGCACGGTTTCGCTCAAGGGTGATATGTCATATGAGGTAGAGCCAATGGCTATTTTGGATCGTCAGGTCAGAAAGCTGAGGTCTAAGGACATAGATTCAGTGAAGGTTCAGTGGAGAGGGCATCCAATGGAGGATTCCACCTGGGCGATTGAGTAGGAGATGCGGAGCAGATATCCTCACTTAAGTGAGACTCCAGGTATGTTTCTAGAGCCGTTCAAAGACGAATGTTTGTTTAAGATAGGGAGGATGTAACGACCCGGCCGGTCGTTCTGTCAGATTAGCCCCATTTCCCCTGTTTCTGCTATATCGTATGTTGCTTAGCCTATTTATGTTGTGTTGGGTCGGTTGGTTCGGGTTCGGAGTGGTCATGGTGAGAACAAAGACACTTAGTTTTTTAGTTGACTTAATAGTTGGAAAAGTCTACTGGGAGTAGACTTATTGATAAACGACCTCGGAATGTAGAGTTTATGGCTCAGATAGCTTCGTTAGGTGATTTGGGACTTAGGAGAGTGTTCGGAATGAAGTTTTGATGTCCAGTGTAGAATTAGGCTTGAATTGGCGTAAGTTAGTTTTTGGCGATTTCCGGTCGGCAGGGGAAATAGCCTATCGGGGTTGGAATGGAATTCTGGAAGTTAGAGCAGGTTCGTAATGTCATTTTTGATATGTCTGCAAAATTTAAGGTCAATCGCATGTGTTTTGGATGGTTTCGACATCATTAGTGAAACTTAGAAGTTTCAAAGTTCATAGGCTTGAATTTGATGTGATATTGGTGGTATTACGTTATTTTTGGTGTTTCGAAGGCTCGACTAAGTTTGAATGAGGTTATGGGATGTGTTGGTATGTTTGGTTGGGTCCCGAGGGGCTCGGGATTGATTTGGGATGGTTAACGAAGGTTTGGACTTAGGAAATTGCAGCAAAGCTGTTGCTTGTGCCATTTTACTGGTGTGACCGCACTTGCGGATAGGGAACCGAAGGTGCGGGCCAGCAGAAGCGGAAAGGAATCTGCAGATGCGGAATTTGGGCAGCTCAGTGAGGGACCCCAGATGCGGACGTGGGACCGGACCTGCAGATTCGCAGGTGCGGAAATGGAGTCGCAGGTGCGGAGTTTGGACTTTAAGTGATTTTTCGCAGGTGCAGAAAATCTTCCGCAAGTGCGAATTAACTGGGCAAGAAGTATAAATATGTGCTTCCGCGAAATTTTGGCATTTTTCTTCACTTTTGCATGCGGGTTGAGTCATTTTGAGAGCAATTTGGAGGAGGATTTCGAGGGTCTTCAGTGGAGGTAAGTTTTCCGGACTATAAACTCGATTCTATGTTATTATGTGACAGATTAGGCTTGGAATTAGTAGATTAAATGGCATAAATTGGGGGTTTAGGGCTTGGGAAATTGAAATTTGTAATAAGGTAATTTAGGGGTCGTTTGTCGGATTTTGATGCATTTTATATGTGAAGACTGGGGAAAGGATGGGGATTCTTGTGAAGCAATTTTCATCGAATTCCGAGACGTGGGCCCGGGGCTCGGGTTTGGCCAATTTCGGGAATTGTGGCTAATTTTGATAGTTTTCGATTGGGTTCATCTTCCTAGCATATTTTGTTGTTATCGATCTGATTTGTGATAGACTCGGAGCATTTGGGAGCCAATTCGAGGGGCAAGAGCATAGTGGAGTAGCTTTTCTGCTGTTTTGAGGTAAGTAACGATTGTAACTCTACACCTGTGGGTATGAAACCCCGGTATTTTACATTGTTTTGGTAAATGAGGTGACGCACATGCTAGGTGACGAGCATGTGGACGTGCACCGATAGGGATTGTGACTTGGTCCATCCCGTAGCGACTACTAAGCCGCGTATTCGATTTGAAACCTTATGACATCCTGTATTTTAGAAATTTATAGTTGTTTATGGGCTGTGAGCCATGTTTGGGGCCTTGTGCCGACTTGTTTAGACCCTCAGAGGTACTTTGATGATAATGTTGGACAAATGTTTTTATAAGAGATTTTAAATGGAAACTGGAGTTTTATGAAATATTCGGAATGTAGATTCCTGACTTGATTTATATATTTCCACTGTTACTTATTATATGGATTTGCATGATTTATAAATGCTCATCACTTCACTCAAGTTTTTATTTACTTTGATTTCTTACTGTGTTTGCGTACTCACGTTACTCCCTGCACCTCTGTGTGTAGATCCAGGTATCGGACTATCTCACTAGTTGATTTTCGGACGTGCTTGGAGTTTTTTCGAGAATCGAGGTAGCTGCTCAGCGTCCCCAACTCACCTCCTTTCCTTTTCTCAGTTCATAGTTTTTGTCTTTTGTACTTCAGACTTTTGTAGTAGCAAGTCACCTTATTGTACATTGTATTTATAGTGTTAGATGCTCATGACAGTTGGCTCCAGGTTTTGGGGTAGTGTATGAATTGTTCACCTCATTTTACTGTTTTAATCTGCTAGTCTTGGAAATTATGAAATATTATGATAGTCTGTAATGGTTGGCTAGCCTAGTTTCACGATAGGTGCCATCACGACTGACTTAGGATTTGGGGTCGTGACAAGTTGGTATCAGAGCCTAGGTTACGTAGGACTCAACGGTCATGAGCAGGTTTAGTAGAGTCTTGCGGATCGGTACAGAGATGTCTGTACTTATCTTCGAGAGGTTACAGAACCTTTAGGAACAATCTCATTTTTCTTGAATTATGTCATGCCATTTTGTTAATTTTGGAAATCTGAACTTCTGTTGTTTCATTCTTTCACAGATGGTGAGGACCCGCGCTACCGATCAGAGTGATTAGCCACTAGCTTGACCAGCGAGAGGTCGAGGCCGTGGTAGAGGTAGGGGCCAGCCCGTGCAGCAGCCAAAGTCGTACCAGTTGATCCCCCTACTATTCAGGATCAGATTCCTGCCGCAGATACTCCAACGGGACAGGATTAGGCACCGACAATGCCTATTGTTATTCCGGGTCTTCAGGAGACCTTGGCTCAGATCTTGACGGTTTGTCCCACCCTTGCTCAGGAAGTTGCCGCTACGTCTCAGGTCGGGGGAGGCAGTCAGACTCCAGTTGTCCAGACACCTGAGCAGGTTACTCAGGGCCTTCAGACATCGGGGGCAGTTCCAGCCCAACTGGTTGCTCCAGTTCAGGACTTCGTGGTTCCAACTATACCAGATGATGAGCAACGTAGACTGGAGCGGTTTAGTAGACTTCAGCCTCCAATATTCATTGGTGCTGAGGGCGAGGATGCCCAGGGTTTTTTGGATAAGTGTCAGAGGATGCTTCGTACTGCTGGGATTCTGGAGACCAGTGGGGCCTCGTTTGCTACTTTTCAGTTTTCTGGTGCTGCTTTCACCTGGTGAGAGTCTTTTTAGAGGCGTAGGCCTGTTGGTTCAGCACCCCTCACCTGGCAGCAGTTCTCCACTATCTTCTTGGAGAAGTATGTACCCCAGTCTCACAGGGAAGATAAGTGCATGCAGTTTGAGCAGCTGCGTCAGGGGGATCTATCAGTGATGCAGTATGAGATGCGGTTTTCAGAATTGGCTCGTCATGCCACCGAGTTGGTCCCTACTGATAGGGAGAGGATTAGGAGGTTCTTGGATGGCCGCACTTATCAGCTCCGCCTTTTTATGACTCGAGAGAGGGAATCAGGTGCTACCTTCGAGCAGGTTATTGATATTACTCGAGATATTGAGTCGGTTTGCCGCTAGGAGAGGGAGGAGAGGGAGGCCAAGAGGCCTCGTGGATCGGGTGGTTCTAGTGGTGCTCCTTCCGGGGGCAGATTCAACATGGTGGAGGCCGTTCATTGAGGCCTTCTCAGTCAGTCCGCCCAGCCTATAGTGGTGCATCTTCGGGGCATGGTCGCCGCAATTCTCAGCCAGGTCGTTCTTCATTCGGCGCCCTTCCAGCCCAGAGTGCAGCTCGAGCACCATCAGTTCAGGGTTCCTCTATGCATGGTTCTTCTAGTGGCCATTCTGGTGCCAGGGGTTCCTTTCAGTCCCCGTCTTCAGCTCTAAAGAGTTGTTATAAATGTAGAGAGTTCGGGCATATGAGGAGGGAGTGTCCTCATCTTCTTGGAGGTCCATCTCAGCTGAGGAGCCAGCCTTCGACTTCAGCTCCAGTTACGTTACCACCCACCCAGGAAGCCAGGGGTGGTAGTCAGTAGACTAGAGGCCGCCCTAGAGGGGGAGGTCGAGCAGGTGGGGGTCAGGTCCGTATGTATGCGTTTCCAGCCAAGACAGATGCTATGGCCTCCGATGTAGTGATCGCAGGTATTGTCTATGTCTGTCGCCGAGATGATTTGGATTTATTTGACCCTGGTTCTACATATTCTTATGTCTCGTCATATTTTGCCCATTTCCCGGATATGCCCAGTGAGTCTTTAGTTACATTTGTTCATGTGTCGACTCCGGTGGGAGATACTATTGTTGTGGACCGGGCGATACCCGAGTGGACCTACTGTCACTCAACATGGTTGATTTTGATGTGATATTGGGCATGGATGTGTTATCTTCGGGTCATATTGTTCTTTATTGTCACGCTAATACCGTGACCTTAGCTATGCCAGGTCGTCCGAGGTTGAGTGGAGAGGTTCTTCCTAGTATCTGCCTAGCAGGGTGATTTCCTACCTGAAGTCCCAGAGCATGGTTAAGAAGGGGTGTTTATCGTATCTGGCTTTGTGAGGGATGTCAGGGGTGAGACTCCCGCTATTGATTTTGTTCCTGTGGTCCGTGACTTTCCGGACGTGTTTCCTGCAGACCTGCTAGGCATGCCAACTGACAGGGACATTTATTTTCGTATTGACTGGTGCCAGGAACTCAGCCTATTTCTATTCCACATTATCGTATGGCGCCATCGGAACTGAAGGAATTAAAGGAGCAGCTTCAGGAACTCTTAGATAAGGGGTTCATCCGGCCTAGTGTGTCACCTTGGGGTGCATCATTGTTGGTTGTGAAGAAGAAGGATGGTTCTATGCGCATGTGTATTGATTATCTGTAGCTGAATAGGGTTACAGTGAAGACCCGGTATTCCTTGCCTCGTATTGATGACTTGTTTGATCAGTTAAAGGATGCCAGGGTATTTCGAAGATTGACTTACATTCCGGCTATCATCAGTTGAAGATTCGGGAGCCAGACATCCCGAACACTACTTTCAAGACTAGATATGGTCATTATTTGTTTCTGGTTATGTCATTCGGGCTGACTATTGCCCCAATAGCCTTTATGCACTTGATGCACAATGTATTCCGGTCTTATCTGGATTCTTTCATCATCGTGTTTATTGACGATATCTTGGTGTATAACCAATCTCGGGAGGATCATGAGCATCAACTTAGAGTTGTGCTTCAAACCTTGAGTAAGAAGAGGTTGTATGCAAAATTTCTGAAGTGTGAATTCTGGCTTGATTCCGTAGCTTTCTCGGGGCACGTGGTTTCCAATGAGGTTTTTCAGGTTGATCTAAAGAAGATAGAGGCGATGCAGAGCTGGCCTAGACCTTCATCATCTACTGAGATTCGCAGTTTCCTTGGTTTGGCAGGGTACTATCGCCGTTTCGTAGAGGGATTTTCATCTAGTGCAACACCTATGACCACACTGACCAAGAAAGGTGCTCAGTTCAGGTGGACTGAGGAGTGTGAGGAGAGCTTTCAGAAGCTCAAGTCAGCTTTGACTACAGCTCCGGTGTTGGTTTTGCCTACGGATTCAGATTCCAATACAGTTTACTGTGATGCCTCGAGAGTTGGCCCTGGAGCGATTTTGATGCAGGACGGTAGGGTGATTGCCTACACATCCAGACACTTGAAGGTGCACGAGAAGAATTATCCAGTGCACGATCTTGAGCTAGCAGCTACTGTCCACGCTTTGAAGATTTGGCGTCATTATTTCTATGGAGTGCATTGTGAGATTTTTACTGACCACCGTAGCTTGCAACATCTGCTTAAGCAGAAGGATGTTAATTTGCATCAGAGGAGATGGTTGGAGCTTCTCAAGGATTATGACCTCACTATTCTATATCATCCGGGGAAGGCCAATGTAGTGGCCGATGTCCTGAGTCGCAGAGCGGAAAATTTGGGGAGTCTAGCCTACCTTTCAGTAGCAGAGCGACCTTTAGCACTTGATGTTCAGGCTTTAGCGGTTTAGTTGGTAACATTGGATCTATTAGAGTCCCCGCGGTTATTGGCTTGTGTAGCCTCCAGGTCTTCTCTTTATGATCAGATTAGAGCCCGCTAGTATGATGATCCACACTTGCTCATTCTTCAGGACAGGGTCCATCGTATTGATGCCAGGGATGTGGTTATTGGTGATGATGGGGTCATGAGGATGCAGGGCCGGATTTGCATGCCCAATGTGGATGGACTTCGAGACTTGATTCTAGATGAGGCCCATAGTTTGCGGTATTCCATCCATTTGGGTGCTGCAAAGATGTATCAGGATCTGAGACATCATTATTGGTGGAGGTAGATGAAGAGGGATATTGTTGAGTTCGTGGCTCGGTGTCTCAACTGTCAGCAGGTCAAGTATGAGGACCAGAGGCCGGGTGGATTGCTTTAGCGATTAGATATTGCGGAGTGGATCGGCAGACCAAGTTCGTGCACTTTATTCCTGTTGGTATTACTTATTCTTCGGAGGTTAGCTGAGATTTACATCAGGGAGATTTCCGATTGCATGGGGTTCTAGTTTCTATCATTTCTGACAGAGGTACTCAGTTCACATCTCAGGTTGGTTGGTTTGAGCCGGGTGAGGCTAGGCTATTGGGCACAGAATTAGTTCAGGATGCGTTGGGAAAGGTGAATATGATTCAGGAGCGGCTTCGCATGGCGCTGTCTAGGCAGAAGAGTTATGCGGGCCGGAAGGTCCGAGATGTATCTTTCATGGTTGGGGAGCAGGTGCTGCTGAATGTGTCACCCATGAAGGGTGTTATGAAGTTCAGGAAGAGGGGAAAGCTGAGTCCCCGGTTCATTGGGCCATTTGAGGTGCTTTAGAAGATTGGGGAGGTGTCTTATAGGCTTTCCTTGCCTCCTAGCCTATCGAGTATTCATCCGGTGTTCCATGTTTCGATGCTCCAGAAGTATGTTGGTGACCCGTCTCATGTTTTGGACTTCAGCACGGTTCCGCTCAAGGGTGATATGTCATATGAGGTAGAGCTAGTGGCTATTTTGGGTCGTCAGGTCAGAAAGCTGAGGTCTAAGGACATAGCTTCAGTGAAGGTTCAGTGGAGAGGGCATCCAGTGGAGGATTCCACCTGGGAGACCGAGCAGGAGATGCGAAGAAGATATCCTCACGTATGTGAGACTCCAGGTATGTTTCTAGACCCGTTCGAAGACGAACATTTGTTTAAGATGGGGAGGATGTAACGACCCGGTTAGTTATTCCGTGAGATTAGCCCTGTTTCCCCCGTTTCTGATTTATTGTATGTTTTTTTAGCCTATTTATGTTGTGTTGGGTCGGTTGGTTCGGGTTCGAAGTGGTCGTGGTGAGAACAGAGACACTTAGTATCTTAATTGGCTTAATAGATGGAAAAGTCAACTGGGAGTAGACTTATTGATAAACGACCTCGAAATGTATATTATATGGATCAGATAGCTTCTTTAGGTGATTTGGGACTTAGGAAAGTGTTCAGAATGAAGTTTTGATGTCCGGTGTAGAATTAGGCTTGAATTGGCGTAAGTTCATTTTTGGTGATTTCCGGTCGGTAGGGGAAATAGCCTATCGGGGTCGGAATGGAATTCTGGAAGTTAGAGCAGGTTCTTAATGTCATTTTTGATATGTGTGCAAAATTTCAGGTAAATCGCATGTGTTTTGGATGGTTTCGGCATCCTTAGTGAAATTTAGAAGTTTCAAAGTTCATAGGCTTGAATTTGATGTGATATTGGTGTTTTTGTGTTGTTTTTGTTGTTTCGAAGTCTCGACTAAGTTTGAATGAGGTTATGGGATGCGTTGGTATGTTTGGTTGGGGTCCCGAGGGACTCGGGATTGATTTCGGATGGTTAACGGAGGTTTGGACTTAGGAAATTGCAGCAAAGCTGTTGCTGGTGCCATTTTACTGGTGTGACCGCGCCTGCGGATAGGGAACCGCTGGTGCGGGCCAGCAGAAGCGGAAAGGAATCCGAAATGCGGAATTTGGGCAGCTCAGTGAGGGACCGCAGATGGGGACGTGGGACCGCACCTGCGGAGTCGCAGGTGCGGAAATGGAGTCGCAGGTGCGGAGTTTGGACTTTAAGTGATTTTTCGCAAGTGCAGAAAATCTTCCGCAGGTGCGGATTAACTGGGCAGGAAGTATAAATATGTGTTTCCACGAAATTTTGGCATTTTTCTTCACTTTTGCATGCGGGTTGAGTCATTTTGAGAGCATTTTGGAGGAGGATTTCGAGGGTCTTCAGTGGAGGTAAGTTTCCCAGACTATAAACTCGATTCTATGTTATTATTTGACGGATTACGCTTGGAATTAGTAGATTAAATGGCATAAATTGGGGGTTTATGGCTTGGGAAATTGAAATTTGTAATAAAGGAATTTAGGGGTCGTTTGTGGTCGGATTTTGATGCATTTTATATGTGTAGACACGGGAAAGGATGAGGATTCTTGTGATGCAATTTTTATCGAATTTCGAGACGTAGGCCCGGGGCTGGAGGGGTTTAATAGACTTCAGCCTCCGATATTCAATGTTGCTGAGGGCGAGGATGCCCAGGGTTTTCTGGATAAGTGTCAGATGACGCTTCGTACTGCTGGCATTCTGGAGACTAGTGGGGTCTCGTTTGCTACTTTTCAGTTTTCTGGTGCTGCTTTCACCTGGTGGGAGTCTTTTGAGAGGCGTAGGGTTGTTGGTTCAGCACCCCTCACCTGGAAGCAGTTCTCTACTATCTTCTTGGAGAAAGTATGTACCTAGTCTCACAGGGAAGAGCAACGCATGCAGTTTGAGCAGTTGCGTCAGGGGGAGCTATCAGTGATGCAGTATGAGATGCGATTTTCAGAATTGGCTCGTCATGCCACCGAGTTGGTCCCTACTGATAGGGAGAGGATTAGGAGGTTCTTGGATGGCCGCACTTATCAGCTCCGCCTTTTTATGACTCGAGAGAGGGAATCAGGTGCTACCTTCGAGCAGGTTATTGATATTACTCGAGATATTGAGTCAGTTTGCCGCTAGGAGCGGGAGGAGAGGGAGGCCAAGAGGCCTCGTGGATCCGGTAGTTCTAGTGGTGCTCCTTCTAGGGGGCAGATTCAGCATGGTGGAGGCAGTTCATTCAGGCCTCCTCAGTCAGTCCGCATAAGCCTATAGTGGTGCATCTTCGAGGCATGGTCCCCGCAGTTCTCAGCGAGGTCGATCTTCATTCGGTGCCCTTCCAGCCCAGAGTGCAACTCGAGCACCATCAGTTCAGGTTTCCTCTATGCATGGTTCTCCTAGTGGCCATTCTGGTGCCAGGGGTTCCTTTCAGTCCCCGTCTCCAGCTCGAAAGAGTTGTTATAAATGTGGAGAGTTCGGGAATATGAGGAGGGAGTGTCCTCATCTTCTTAGAGGTCCATCTCAGCTGAGGAGCCAGCCTTCGACTTCAGCTCCAGTTATGTTACCACCCACCCAGGAAGCCAGGGGTGGTTGTTAGTCAACTAGAGGCCTCCCTAGTGGGGGAGGTCGAGCAGGTGGGGGTCAAGCCCGTATGTATGCGTTTCCAGCAAATCCAGATGCTATGGCCTCCGATGTAGTGATCGCAGGTATTGTCTCAGTCTGTCACCGAGATGCTTTGGATTTATTTGACCCTGGTTCTACATATTCTTATGTCTCGTCATATTTTTCCCATTTCCCGGATATGCCCAGTGAGTCTTTAGTTACGTCTGTTCATGTGTCAACTTCGGTGGGCGATATTATTGTTGTGGACCGTGTGTATCGATTGTATGTGGTATCTATTGGGGGTCTGGAGACCCGAGTGGACCTACTGTCGCTCATCATGGTCGATTTTGATGTGATATTGGGCATGGATGTGTTATCTTCGTGTCATGTTGTTCTTTATTTTCACGCTAATACCGTGACCTTAGCTATGCCAAGACGTCCGAGGTTGAGTGGAGAGGTTCTCCTTTGTATGTGCCTAGCAGGGTGATTTCCTACCTGAAGTCCCAGAGCATGGTAGAGAAGGGGTGTTTATCGTATCTGGCTTTGCGAGGGATGTCAGGGGTGAGACTCCCTCTATTGATTTGGTTCCTGTGGTCCGTGACTTTCCGAACGTGTTTCCTGCAGACCTGCTAGGCATGCCACCTGACAGGGATATTTATTTTGGTATTGACCTAGTGTCAGGAACTCAGCCTATTTCTATTCCACATTATCGTATGGCGCCATCGAAACTGAGTGAATTAAAGGAGCAACTTCAGGAACGCCTAGATAAGGGGTTTATCAGGCCTAGTGTGTCACCTTGGGTTGCATCAGTGTTGTTTGTCAAGAAGAATGATGGTTCTATGTGCATGTGTATTGATTATCTGCAGCTGAACAGGGTTATAGTGAAGACCCGGTATCGCTTGCCTCGTATTGATGACTTGTTTGATCGGTTGTAGGGTGCCAGGGTATTTCCAAGATTGAGTTGCATTCCGGCTATCATCAGTTGAAGATTCGGGAGCCAAACATCCCGAAGACTACTTTCAGGACTAGATATGGTCATTCTGAGTTTCTGGTTATCTCATTCGGGCTGACCAATTCCCCAACAGCCTTTATGCACTTGATGCACAGTGTATTCCGGTCTTATCTGGATTCTTTCGTCATCGTGTTTATTGACGATATCTTGGTGTATTCCCAATATCGGGAGGATCATGACCAGCATTTGAGAGTTGTGCTTCAGAACTTGAGGGAGAAGAGGTTGTATGCAAAATTTCTGAAGTGTGAATTCTGGCTTGATTCCGTAGCTTTTTTGGGGCATGTGGTGTCCAATGAGGTTATTCAGGTTGATAAAAAAAGATAGAGGCCAGAGCTGGCCTAGACCATCATCAGCTACTGAGATTCGCAGTTCCTTGCTTTGGTAGGGTACTATCGCCGTTTTGTAGAGAGATTTTCATCTATTGTAGCACGTATGACCATATAGACCCAAAAATGTGCTCAGTTCAGGTGGACTGAGGAGTGTGAGGAGAGATTTCAGAAGCTCAAGTCAGCTTTGACTACAGCTCCGGTGTTGGTTTTTCCTACGGGTTCAGATTCCTATTTAGTTTACTGTGATGCCTTGAGAGTTGGCCTTGGAGCGATTTTGATGCAGGACGGTAGAGTGATTGCCTACACGTCCAGACAGTTGAAGGTGCACGAGAAGAATTATCCAGTGCACGATCTTGAGCTAGCAGCTACTGTCCACGCCTTGAAGATTTGGCGTCATTATCTATATGGAGTGCATTGTGAGATTTTCACTGATCACCGTAGCTTGCAGCATCTTCTTAAGCAGAAGGATGTTAATTTGCATCAGTGGAGATGGTTGGAGCTTCTCAAGGATTATGACCTCACTATTCTATATCATCCGGGGAAGGCCAATGTAGTGGTCGATGTCCTGAGTCGCCGAGCGGAGAATTTGAGGAGTCTAGCCTACCTTCCAGTAGCAGAGCGACCTTTAGCACTTGATGTTCAGGCTTTAGTGGGTTAGTTGGTGAGATTGGATATATTAGATCCCCCGCGGGTATTGTCTTGTGTAGCCTCCAGGTCTTCTCTTTATGATCAGATTAGAGCCCGCCAGTATGATGATCCATACTTGCTCGTTCTTCAGGACAGGGTCCATCGAGGTAATGCCAGGGATGTGGTTATTGGTGATGATGGGGTCATGAGGATGCAGGGCCGGATTTGCGTGCCCAATATGGATGGACTTCGAGACTTGATTCTAGCTGAGGTCCATAGTTTGCGGTATTCCATCCATCTGGGTACCGCAAAGATGTATCAGGATCTGAGACAACATTATTGGTGGAGGTGGATGAAGAGGGATATTTTTGATTTCGTGGATCGGTGTCTCAACTGTCAGCAGGTCAAGTATGAGCACTAGAGGCCGGGTGGATTGCTTCAGCGATTAGATATTCCGGAGTGGAAGTGGGAGCGGATCACCATGGACTTCGTAGTTGGTCTTCCACGGACTTCGAGGAGGTTTGATGCTATATGGTTTATCATGGATCGGCTGACCAAGTCCGTGCACTTTATTCCTGTTGGTACTACTTATTCTTCGGAGCGGTTAGCTGAAATTTACATCAGGGAGATTTTCTGATTGCATGGGCTTCCAGTTTCTATCATTTCTGACAGAGGTAATCAGTTCACATCTCAGTTTTGGAGGGCCGTGCAGAGGGAGTTAGGTACTCAGGTTGAGTTGAGCACAGCGTTTCACCCTCAGACTGACGGTCAGTCGGAGCACACTATTCAGATTTTGGAGGATATGTTGCGTGCATGTGTCATTGATTTTGGGGGTTCGTGAGATCAGTTTCTGCCACTCGCGGAGTTTGCATAAAATAATAGTTATCAGTCGAGTATCCAGATGGCTCTGTATGAGGCTTTATATGGTAGGAGGTCCAGATCTCCGATTAGTTGGTTTGAGCCGGGCGAGGCTAGGCTATTGGGCACAGACTTAGTTCAGGATGCGTTGGGAAAGGTGAAGATGATTCAGGAGAGGCTTCACATGGTGCTGTCTAGGCAGAAGAGTTATGCGGACCGGAAGGTCCGAGATGTATCTTTCATGGTTGGGGAGAAGGTGCTGCTGAAGGTGTCACCTATGAAGGGTGTTATGAGGTTCAGGAAGAGGGGAAAGTTGAATCCTTGGTTCATTGGGCTATTTAAGGTGCTTCAAAGGATTGGGGAGGTGTCTTATAGGCTTTCCTTGCCTCCCAGCCTATCGAGTATTCATCCGGTGTTCCATGTTTTGATGCTCCAGAAGTATGTTGGTGACCCGTCTCATGTGTTGGACTTCAGCACGGTTCCGCTCAAGGGTGATATGTCATATGAGGTAGAGCTAGTGGCTATTTTGGGTCGTCAGGTCAAAAGGCTGAGGTCTAAGGACATAGATTCAGTGAAGGTTCAGTGGAGAGGGCAGTCATTGGAGGATGCCACCTGGGAGACCGAGCAGGAGATGCGGAGCAGATATCCTCACTTATGTGAGACTCCAGGTACATTTCTAGACCCGTTCGAAGATGAACGTTTGTTTAAGAGGGGGAATATGTAACGACCCGGCCGGTCGTTCTGTGAGATTAGCCTCGTTTCTGCTTTATCGTATGTTTCTTAGCCTATTTATGTTGTGTTGGGTCGTTTGGTTCGGGTTCAGATTGGTCGTGGTGAGAATAGAGACACTTAGTCTCTTAATTGGCTTAATAGTTGGAAAAGTTAACTGGGAGTTGACTTATTGATAAACGACTTCGGAATGTAGATTTTATGGCTCAGATAGCTTCATTACGTGATTTGGGACTTAGGAGAGTGTTCAGAATGGAGTTTTGATGTCCGGTGTAGAATTAGGCTTGAATTTGCGAAAGTTAGTTTTTGGCGATTTCCAATCGGCAGGGGAAATAGGCTATCGGGGTCGGAATGGAATTCTGGAAGTTAGAGCAGGTTCGTAATGTCATTTTGGATATTTGTGTAAAATTTCAGGTCAATCGCATGTGTTTTGGATGGTTTTGGAATCCTTGGTGAAATTTAGAATTTTCAAAGTTCATAGGCTTGAATTCGATGTGATATTGGTGTTTTCGCGTTGTTTTTGGTGTTTCGAAGGCTCGACTAAGTTTGAATGAGGTTATGGGATGTGTTGGTACGTTTGGTTGGGGTCCCGAGGGGCTCGAAATTGATTTCGTATGGTTAATGGAGGTTTGGACTTAGGAAACTGTAGCAAAGTTGTTGTTGGTGCCATTTTACTGGTGTGACCGCACCTGCGGATAAGGAACCGCAGGTGCGGGCCTGCAGAAGCGGAAAGGAATCTGCAGATGCGGAATTTTGGCAGCTCAGTGAGGGACGGCAGATGCAGACATGGGACCGCATCTGCGGAGTCGCAGGTGCGGAGTTTGGGCTTTAAGTGATTTTTCGCAGGTACAGAAAATCTTCTGCAGGTGCGGATTAACTAGGCAGGAAGTATAAATATGTGCCTCCGCGAAATTTTGAAATTTTTCTTCACTTTTGCATGCTGGTTGAGTCATTTTGAGAGCAATTTGGAGGAGGATTTCAAGGGTCTTCAGTGGAGGTAAGTTTCCCGGACTATAAACTCGATTCTATGTTATTATGTGACCGATTAGACTTGGAATTAGTAGATTAAATGGCATAAATTGGGGGGTTTAGGGCTTGGGAAATTGAAATTTCTAATAAAGGAATTTAGGGGTCGTTTGTGGTCGGATTTTGATGCATTATATATGTGTAGACTCGGGAAAGGATGAGAATTCTTGTGATGCTATTTTTACTGAATTCCGAGACGTGGGCCTGGGGCTCGGTTTTGGCCAATTTCGGGAATTGTGCCTAATTTTGATAGTTTTCGATTGGGGTTCATCTCCCTAGCATATTTTGATGTTATTGATCTGATTTGTGATAGACTCGGAGCATTTGGGAGCCAATTCGAGGGGCAAGAGCATAGCGGAGTAGCTTTTGGGTTGTTTTGAGGTAAGTAACTATTGTAACTCTAGACCTGAGGGTATGAAACCCCTGTATTTTACATTGTTTTGGTAAATGAGGCGACACACATGCTAGGTGATGAGCGTGGGGGCGTGCACCAATAGGGATTGTGACTTGGTCCGTCCTGTAGCGACTACTATGCCGCGTATTCGATTTGAAACCTTACGACATCCAGTATTTTAGAAATTTATACTTGTTTATGGGTTGTGAGCCATGTTTGGGGCCTTGTGCCGACCTATTTAGACTCTCAGAGGTACTTTTACACTATTCGCACACTATCCTGATAGAACAATTGTGAACTCAATCATGTTTTCTACTTGTCGTTATTTTCACTATTATCACACTGCTTTGAAACTCTGAGAGGTATTTTGGGCTGAGTCTCGTGAGTTGAGATGAATTGCCCGAGTGGCTTGTGAGGATGACTAAGTGAGACCGAGAGCCGAGCATGTGAGAATAGTTATGGATTGGGCTGCACAACGCAGCGTATGTTATATGGATCGGGCTGCATGCCGCAACAGTGTATATATATATATATATATATGTGTGTGTGTGTGTGTGTGTGTGTGTGTGTGTGTGTGTGTGTGTGTGTGTGTGTGTGTGTGTGTATTGGATCGGGCTGCCCGCCACAACAATTGTGTATATTCATGGTACTTGTTGAGTACAAGTGTTTAGTGTGAGCTTGAGACACTGATGGTGGAGTCACGAGTGACTGAGAGGCTTTATTTGTGAGTGATACTATGCCCGAGGGGCTTATATTTTATGAAACTACTATTTTCACTCTTCTTTACACTGAGCCTCTGATGATAATGTTGGACAAATATTTTTATACGAGATTTTAAATGGAAACTAGAGTTTTATGAAATATTCGGAATGTAGATTCCTGACTTGATTTATTTATTTCCACTGTTACTTATTATATGGATTTACATGATTTACAAAATGCTCGTCACTACACTCAAGCTTTTAGTTACTTTGATTACTTACTGAGTTGGCGTACTCACGTTACTCCCTGCACCTCTGTGTGCAGATCCAAGTACCAGACCATCTCACTAGTTGATTTCCGGACGTGCTTGGAGTTTGTTCGAGGATCGAGGTAGCTGCTCAGCGTCCCCGACTCACCTTCTTTCCTTTTCTCAGTTCATAGTTTTGGTCTATCGTACTTCAGAATTTTGTAGTAGCAAGTCACCTTATTGTGCATTGTATTTATAGTCCTAGATGCTCATGACAGTTGGCTCCAGGTTTTAGGGTAGTGTATGAATTGTTCACCTCATTTTGCTATTTTAATCTGCTAGTCTTTGAAATTATGAAATATTAGGATAGTCTGTAATGGTTGGCTAGCCTAGTTCCACGATAGGCGCCATCACGGCCGGCTTAGGATTTGGGGTCGTGACAGTACCCAACTCACAGTATACTGCCCTCCATAAGTGTGAGGTAAACTGCGTACCTCGATCAGAAATGATGGAGACGGGCACACTGTGAAGACGTACGATCTCCCGAATATAAATCTCTGCCCACCGCTCCGAAGAATAGGTAACTGCCACAGGAATGAAGTGCGCTGACTTAGTCAACATATCCACAGTGACCCAAACTGTGTCGAATTTTCTCTGAGTCCGTGGGAGTCCAACAACAAAGTCCATGGTGATACGCTTCCACTTACACTCGGGGATCTATATCCGCTGAAGCAAACCACTGGGTCTCTGGTGCTCATACTTCACCTGCTGACAATTCAGGCATCGAGCTACATAAGAAACTATATCCTTTTTCATCCTCCTCCACCAATAATGATGCCGCAGGTCCTGGTACATCTTGGCGGATCCTGGGTGGATAGAATACCGAGAACTGTGAGCATCCTCAAGGATCAACTCACAAAGTCCATCAACATTAGGCACACACACGCGACCCTGCATCCTCAAAACTCGGTCATCTCCAACGGTAACCTGATTGGCACCACTGTGCCGAACTGTGTCCTTAAGGACCATCAAATGAGGATCATCATACTGTCGATCTCTAATACACTCAAAAAAGGAAGACCGAGCGACTGTGCAAGCTAGAACACGACTGGGCTCTGAAATATCCAACCTCACAAACTGGTCGGCCAAATTCTGAACATCTGAAGCTAGCGGCCTCTCACCGACTAGAATGAACGCAAGGCTGCCCATACTCACTACCTTCCTACTCAATGCATCGGCTACCACATTGGCCTTTCTCGGATGATACAATATAGTGATATCATAGTCTTTCAATAGCTACAACCACCTCATCTGCCTCAAATTGAGAACCTTTTGCTTGAACAAATACTGAAGGCTGCGATGATCCGTGAAAACCTCACACGACACGCCATAAAGATAGTGCCTCTAAATCTTCAGCGCAGAACAATGGCTGCCAACTCTAAATTATGAACATGGTAATTCTTCTCATGAACCTTCAACTGCCGAGACACATATGCAATCACGCTGACCTCCTACATCAGTACTGCTCCGATTCCAACACGGGAGGCATCACAATACACCGTGGTAATACCAACACTAGTGTTAAATTCAAAGTTGTCTTGAGCTTCTGAAAGCTCGCCTCACACTCGTCCGACCATCTGAACGGGGAACCCTTATGGGTCAACCTGGTCAAGGGGGCTGCTATAGATGAAAACCCCTCCACAAATCAACGGTAATAACCCGCTAAACCCAAAAAACTCCTGATCTCCGTGGCTGAAGTGGTCTAGGCTAGTTCTTGACTGCCTTAATCTTCTTAGGATCTACCTGAAAACCCTCTCTTGATACGACGTGGCCCAAGAAAGTGATTGAATCTAACCAAAACTCGCACTTCAAAAATTTAGCATACAACTGACTGTCTCTCAAAGTGTGGAGCACTATCCTGAGGTGTTGCCCATGCTCCTCCCGACTGCGGGAGTATATCAAGATGTCATCAATAAACACGATTACGAAGGAATCCAAATAAGGATTGAACACTCAGTTCATCAAATCCATAAATGTTACTGGGGCATTGGTCAACCCAAAGGACATCACTAGAAGCTTATAGCGCCCATACCGCGTACGAAAAGTTATCTTAGGTAGATGCCCTAATCCTCAACTGATGGTAGCCAGATCTTAAATCAATCTTCGAAAACACCTTGCCACCCTAAAGCTAATCAAATAAATCATCAATCCTCGGCAACAGTTACTTGTTCTTGATGGTGACTTTGTTCAGCTGCCGATAATCTATATACATCCTCATAGACCCATCCTTCTTCTTCATAAACAAAACGGTGCACCCGAGGAAGAGACACTAGGTCTAATGAAGCTCTTATCGAGCAAATCTTGCAATTGTTCCTTCAATTCTTTCAACTCTGGTGGGGCAATCCGGTATGGCGGAATGGAAATGGGCTGAGTGCCCCGAGCCAAATCAATACAAAAGTCAATATCCCTGTCGGGTGGCATCCCCGGCAGGTCTGCAAGAAATACCTCTGGAAACTCATGAACAATAGACATAGAATCCATAGAAGGAACCTCAACACTAGAATCACGAACATAAGCCAAATAGGCGAAACATCCCTTCTCAACCATACGCCGAGCCTTCATGTAAGAAATAACCCTGCTGGTAGAATGGCAGGAGTCCCTCTCCACTCTAATCGAGGTAAACCCGGTAAGGCTAATGTCACTGTCTTGGCATGGCAATCCAAAGTAGCGTGATAAGGTGACAGCCAATCCATACCCAATATAACATCGAAATCCACCATATCTAAGCACAGAAGGTCTACACTGGTCTCTAGGCTTCCAATAGTGACCACACACGAACGATATACACCATCCGTGACAATATCATCCCCCACAAGTGTGGACACACAAACACGGGCACTTAAAGAATCATGAGGCACAACCAAATATGAAGCAAAATAAGATGACACATAGAAGTAAGTAGACCCCAGATCAAATATAATAGAAGCATCTCTACTGCAAACTGAAATAGTACCTGGAATGAGAACATCGGATGACTCAGCCTCAGGTCTGGCTAGAAAAGCATAACATCGGGCTGGGCCCCACCACTCTGAACCATATCCCTGGGACAGCCTCTAGCTAGCGGGCCTCCACCTCTAATAGTCTGGCCCCTACCTCTGGCTACCTGACCCCTGTCTCTGGCTGGATGAGCAGGCGGTGCAGCAATTGGTGTCGGAACCATGGCACGAGAACCCTGATATTGTTGCTGAACAATCAGTAATCTCGGACATGTCCTCCAAATATTCCCATAATCTCCACACTCGAAACATCCATCCTGATATTGTGGCTGTGGAAACTGAGACTGACCCGGACGAGCCGGCTGACCACGATAATAAATCTAAAGAGGAGGTGCCCCGATAGGAGCTGGTGGTGCACTATAAGTTGGCTGCCCAGAAGGAGGCACATAAGAACCACGACTCCTTGAAGCACTGTGAGATGACTGAAGCGCTGAACGGAACAGCCTGGGAGGATGGACTCTAGAAAAAGTACCCCTACCTCCAGATGAGGCACCGCTGAACCCACCATAATGACAAGGTCTCTTATCTGAACCCTAACCCCCTTGTCCAAGAACCATCTCGACCCGTCTGTCCACATTGGCCGTATCCTGCAAAGAAATCTCGCTCCCAGGTTCCTTAGCCATGTACAACCTAATAGGAAGAAAAAGTTCCTCAATAAACCTCCTTACCCGCTCTCTCTCTGTGGGAATCAAAAGAATAGCATATCGGGCCAATCCACAAAACGGGTCTTATATTGAGTAACAGTCATGCTTCCCTACTGGAGATTCTCGAATTGACGCCGACGCTCCTCTTTCAAAGTGATAGGCATGAACTTCTCTAAGAAGAGATGTGAGAACTGGTCCCAAGTAAGAGCAGGAGACCCAGCTGGTCTAGTGAAAAAATAATCCCTCCACCAGTTCTTGGCGGAACCAATCATCTGAAAAGCAGCAAAGTCGACCCCATTGGTCTCTAATATATCCATGTTCTGAAGAACCTCGTGACATCTGTCAAGATACTCCTGGGGATCCTCTGAAGCACTACTACTTAAATGAACTGGAAAGAGCTTGGTAAACCTATCCAATATCCATAAGGCCTCTGAGGACATAACTGACCTATCACCGGGCTGTACCAGAGCAACCGACTAGATAAGTTGCTGGAGTGTGAAACTGCGGAGCCATCTGATCCAGTGTGATTATCAGGAGTCTGGGCTCCTCCTCCACTCTGAGATATGGCTGGTGCCATGGGGAATGTGTCAGTCTGACCGCACTCTCCATAAGGCCCACTAATCAGACCAAGGCATCCTGGAGCACTAGGGTGGCAATAAACCCCTTCGGGACCTGAGCCAGTCCGATAAGAATGGTCTGAGTTGGAACATACTCATCGAACTCTACCTGAGGCTCCACAGCTAGGGCTGCTGCTCGGGCTCTGGGCTGAGCCCTGCCTCTGCGTTGGCCTCTTGCACGCCCTCGACCTCGGCCTATGCCCCTCGTAGGAGCTGCTGCTAGAGGCTCTGGCTACTGATCAGCGGAAGAAGCGGTACGTGTTCTCACCATCTGCGAGAGAATAAGAATAAGAGAGTTCAATCAGTATTGAGATAACAATATCGCATGACAGAGTTGAATAAAAGTGAAATTTGTTCCTACACTTCATAGCCTCTGGGAGATAAGTACAGAGGTCTCTGTATCGATCCTACAGACTCTACTAAGTTTGCTCGTGAATTGTGAGACCTACGCAACCTAGTGCTCTGATACCAACTTGTCACGACCCGAAATTCCCACCATCGATAACGTGATGGCGCCTAACATTACACTTGCCAGGCAAGCCAATGTTAGAGATTATTTAGCCATTTCTTTCCAATTTTAATAATTATCACTAAACATTCAAAATAAAGTGACATAAAGGTACATATGTGTGTGTGTGTATATATATATATATATATCGATTCCATTTACGTACTACTTCTACCCAGAAATCCGGTGTCACAATTCACGAACGTTCTATGATTTTTCTATAATGAATTGTCTGAAAGAAATTACAACCGTTTTGGAAAATAAAGGAAAACAGTAAAGAAGATATGTAGAAGGAGACGCCAGGGCCTGTGGATGCCAACATGACTACCTTGGGTCTCGAAGCTGTGAACCTGAGCCAATCTCTGGATCAGCCACTACCTGCTCCAGAATCTACACAGGAAGTGCAGAATGCAGTATCAGTACAACCGACCGGATGTACTGGTAAGTGGTGAGCCTAATCTCGACGAAGGTGTGACGAGGCTACGGTGGGGCACCCACAATATATACTACAGACGATAAACAACATGACCAAAAAGGAGAATAGTATAATTTTAAAAGCAGTAATTGAAGAAATAAATACATAACCCCAGTGTCTTATCAATATCCAGCTATAACAAATCCTTAGGCGAAATGTAAAACTACTGAATGACTTACACAGAGAGAAAAAAAATACACAAACACATATATTGATGCGCATCCCGATCCCACCAATCCTCCCTTATTCCTCCGTAACAATTATAATAAAAGTAAATTTTATATATATATATATATGTGTGTGTGTGTATGTGTGTGTGTTGCGGTGTGCTACCCGATCCCACCAATCCTTCCTTATTCCTACGTAACAATTACAATAAAAGTAAATAATATATATGTGTTGCGACATGTAACTTGATCCCCCCATATATCAATATCAACATAACAATTCACCCTTATTACTCTGTATCAATCCACTCTTATTCCTCTTGTTGCGGGGTGCAACCCCATCCCACCGGATAATCATATTCACCCTTATTCCTCCTCATCAATCCTCCCTTATTCCTCCTATTGTGGCATGCAATCCGGTCCCACCATATCATAATAAATTACACATAGTGTACAGAAGTTTCATAAAATTCACACAAGGCCTTTACCAACACTTAAAATTTAGAACAAGGCAACCAAGAGCCGTACAATCAATAAAACTCTATAAAATTAATATTACTCAGCGAGACCAAACTAGGATATCACAAAAATGCCAACAAGAACAACTTTAGCCAATAACGGGGAACAATAATTCTACGAGGTAACAAATATCTTCAATAAGGGAGCACATTATCTAATAGGTAACAATTAGGCATGGAATTACAATTAAACATGTAACAAGTAAAGTAGGGAGGAAAACAATATAAGGAGAATAGAAGAAAACAGGTAAAACAGGTAAGTTGGCGGCGCATAAGTACTCATCACCTCATGTATACGCTGCTCACATGCTTTATCACATAACAAATAAGGCAAAGGTTCCTAAACCCTCAACTCAAGGTTAGACACAACACTTACCTCGATCCACATGCCACTCACTGCTCAAGTACCGCTTTTCCTCTAGATTCCACCTCCAACCCACTCGTACCTAGCCATAATTAGCTTAATAACATCAAATATTTCTAAAGAAATCAGTTTCAATAAATAAATTTAGATTTTCCAACATTTCCCCCAAAAAGTAAAAAAATCGACCCCTGGTCCGCTTGGTCAAAACTCGAGGTTCGGACCAAAATCTATTTATCCCTTCACCCCTCGCCCGAATATGTAATTAGTTCTGAAACCCAACCCCAAATCGAGGTCTAAATTTCTAGATTTGCAAAATATCCAGTTCTCCCAAAATTCCTAATTTCTACAATGAAAGAACAAGATTTAGGACTAGAAATTTAATGGATGATGATGGGAATTGAAGGAAACGAGTTAAAGAGTACAAACGTATGATTTGGTGTTGAATTCCCTCTTCAAAGATCGCCCTAGGTCGAGTTCTAGTGAAAGAAATATAAAATTTGGGAAGAAGTCCCGTTTTAGGTTCTGTTTTAAAACACTTGACAGGCATTCTTCGGGGTCGCAAAGGTCCTGTCGCGATCGCGGAAGGCAGCGGCCCAAAGACCTACGCATTCGCGAATTCCTCCTCGCGTTCACAAAGGCTATGCCCCCCCGGCCTTCGCGTTCACGTAGAAGGAATGACTGACCCCTCCCCCAGGTCCTTAACACTTCGCGTTCACGTTGAGCTGGTCGCGTTCTCGAAGGATAAAGCCCCCATCGCTCCGCGTCGGCGACCTAGTCTCCGCGTTTGCATAGAAGAAATTCTTCTTTAGATCAATTCACTCTTCTTGTTCACGAGATTACCTTCACGAACGCGAAGAGGAAAACACTAGATGACAGTTGAAGCAAAAAACCAGATTTGTTTCTAAGTCAAAAACATCCCGTAGCCTATCCGAAACTCACCCGAGCCCTCGGGGCTCCAAACCAAACATGCACACAAGTGTAACAACATCATACGGACTTGATCGTGCGATCAAATCGCCGAAACTAATACCTAAAACTACGAATTTGGCACCAAAACATATGACATTCTCAAGAACACTTTAAAATTCCTATTTTCTCAACCGGAGGTCCGAATCATGTCAAATAAGTTTCGTTTCTCACCAAATTTCACAGATGATGTATAAATATTATAACGCACATGCACCGGGCTCCGGAACCAAAATACGGATCATATACCAACAAGATAAAACATTAACCATTTTCTTAAAATCATTAAATTTACAGTCTTTCAACTTTTCAACAAAAATTCATATCTTGAGCTAGGAACCTCGGAATTTGATTCCGGGCATATGCCCAGTTCCCATATTTCACTACGAACCCATCGGGACCATAAAAATACAGGTCCGGGTCCATTTACCAAAAATATTGATCGAAGTCAACTAAAATTCAATTTTAAGGCAAAATATTATTATTTCATCAATTTTCCATATAAAAGCTTTCCGGCAAAATGCCCGGACTGCATACACAAATCAAGGAGGGTAAAAATGAGGCTTTTAAGGGTATAGAGCGCAAAATTGAATTCTAACATATAAGATGACCCCTTTGGGTCATCACAATGAACATGATTGGCTAAGAACCCTATTGTTCGGGGATCATGGGTGATACATGATTGTTGATGTTTGAAGTTCAATTTGACGAGTTTGAGTTTATTGTATTGGGTTGTTTATTTAATTCTATTTTTAATTATTGTTAAGTAGGTAACAGTAAAATACTATCTACGAATATAGAGTTGAACTCGAAAGTGGGAATTCTAGATTGCATAAAGGATTGAGTAGAGCAAGTTCTTGAACCTGGGCATTGGGAAACAAATTCGCGGTTAGGATAGACATATACCTAATTTTCCTTGCTTGGTTGAAATATCGGAATTTTAAATGCATTCTTGTTAATAATAATTCCATAGACATATAGGCTGAGAAGCATAGAGTTAAAATTTTATTGCTTGGCCTGGTTATCTTTGTAGCCCCACCACTAGAGCATAGCCGCAGACTGGATGCCATGTTAGGGTACAATTCATAAGTTCGAGATAGAGGCAAAAAGTGATTCAAGTCGTGCCGTAAATTTAAATTAGGCGCTTGTTGGGAGGCAACCGAGCTTTACTGTTTTATTTTATTTTTATTTTTTTATATTATTTTTGTAGTGTTTGTTTTTATTTTGTAGGATTATAAGAAGAGGAAGCAAAGACATAGGAAGTATTCAAAAGATATCTAGATGGTTGGGACTGAGTGTGGGGTGCCTACACAACGGACCATCCTTAGGAGAAGTCTGAGTACCCTGTGAGCTGATATTGCTTCGGCCTTTAGCTTTCCAGAGACTTATTCTTACCTTCTTGATTTTATTTATGATGTGCATTAATGACACTATACTCTTTGAAGTGTGGGGTGGAAAAATTCCTTTAGATAATTAGATTTTTATTATTCTAGATACTTTTGTTTTGGTAGTAGTGTAGTATTATAGTAGTAGTTTTATTAGCTTAATTTGATATTAACAAAATGTGAAAAAAAAATATTACAAAAATTTATACTTTTCCCGATGATGGATCTCTTAGGAGGTTTTGTTGAGGGACTAATGTCTAAAAAAACACACACAAAAAAAATTTGAAAACAGAAAATACAAAAATATGTCTTTTAGATTTTCTTAGGTAGTAATAATCCCTCGTGGTTATTTCTTTGTGCCTCGGTTCTTTTCCATGAGATGTAGCTTGAACCATGTAGTGTTTTGTTTTTAATTTTTAGAGTAGGATGTAGGAAATAAATGGAGGAAGAAAGATGAACCTAGGCACCTTTGACTTATTTGATAGAAGAATATTTAGGATTTGGCATGTGTAGAATCTTCCGTATGTTTTGAAGTCGTTCATGTTGCCTTGTGTATTTGGATTGCATGTCTTGTGACGCTTATGTCTCACTTTCTTGACTTGTGTTCACTTTGTTCTTAATATCTTGTGACTCCATGAATACTTGCATTTGTTGAGAGTCGAGATGGGACCGTCTGCAATGAGTCGTGTGCCATGTATGGTGAGGTTTTTGTACAGTCCATGTTATTGTGCTTGTGTCTAGAACTTGCCCGACATGTGAGTTGAAGCAAAATTTGAGGTGATGCTCTGTTTGAAAATTGATTTTAGGCTTTCTTTGATCTTCTTGAGCATAAATGCTTATCACAAATAAAATATATTCCTAGTTAACCCGTTTGAGCCTATATACTTTTATTTGGCACCCATATTACAAGCTTATACCCCTTTTTATTCTTAATTGACATTATTTTGATACTTTACCTCTTAAGGCACTTTAATTTTAAAATGAGCGCTAAAAAAAGTAAGAAGGGACTAAGTGTAGGGTGACTTTTGAGTGGAACCAATGAAGGGAAGAAAGGTGCACTTGTTTTGTAAAAGAATACACCACTAAAAAAAGATATCAAAAGAAGAAAAAATTTCTGAAGAAAAAAAGAAGAAAAGAAAAGAAAAGAAAAGAAAAAAAGTGGAGATAAATAAATATCTTATTGTTGCTAGTGGAGTGTAAATTAAGATAGTGCTTAAAGAAAAATGGAATATTTTTGGGGGGTGATCTTGTTTGTGAAATTGAACTTGAGATTGAAGAATTTGTGCTTAAAGTAATTTTGTGATGTGTTAAAGTGCTTAGAAGGGTGAGTCACCGTTTATAAAATATATCCTACCTGTCTCTTAGCCCACATTACAACCATGAAAAATCCTAGTTGATTTTAGATCGAGTGATCCTACATTAGTAGAGATTTACATTAAGGGCAAGCCTATTGTACCAATTGCATGCATGTGACTTCTCTGTGAAAGTGAGTGACTTTCTTTGATATATGTGAGTCTTTAAAATATATTTGATCATGTGATTCGAATGTGTGGATTCAACTTACTCTCTTGTTCTTGTTGTGAGGGCACATGGTTTCACGGGGGATATGTAACACTCATGACCCTATTACTCACAACTCTATTACTTTACTCACAACTCTATTACTTGACGACCATGTATACTTGCATGAGTGTGTTTGGCCGCAACAAATTTTTGGAGCCATTGCCCGAGATATAAAAATTAGGTGTTTTTCTAGATTAGACTTTTAATTTATCCAATTTTGTTTATATATATATATTTTTTTATTTTTATAAATATTTGATATTTTCTCTTTGTGTGTTTCTAGTTCTTGCAGCATGACATATGGGGATGAAATATACGGAGGTAAGGTTATTGAACAAGACGCTTGGTTGACGGAAGACTTTTATGCCTTATATTTTTGGGCTTGTCATGACTTGACCTCTTGGAATGCTGAATTTGAATATGAAAGTAAGGGTTGGTATTGTGACGAATATTATTATTTAAGGAAATATGTGAAACGACGTTGTTTATTAACAACGTTAGTGAATGACTGGTCTAACGAGAGAGTTGATCTTGCACAAGAAATTGACAGGTTTGGTTTGGATGTGCGCAACTTAGATGCAGATTTGAGTGCAAAGGTTGTTGCATGTAACGCCCAACAACTTAATGATGAGTTGTGTGAAGCTGAGAAAATCTTCTAGGCCAAAATGAGGAGCTAAAACGAGAATACCAATCATTAGACCTTGATTTTATTGAGGATGTTAATGTTGAGAATTGTGTTCTAAGATCATATGAGGGAGGAGATAACATTACTCTGAGAGACTTAGGTGTGTGTATATATAGGGATGTAAATAGTTGTACAATTCATGAGTTAGGGATCATCATACCTCATTCCAATCATTTTTTTCACACTGGGTTTAGATAGTAAGATAGTAATCGAGCCATCTGAATCTATAAGGGAGTCAAAGGGTGAGTATGAGAGTGCCTATATTCTTTAATTTGTTGTGCCAAAAAGCAAAATTACATTCCTCATCTAAAGGCTGAGAAGCGTAGAGTGAAAATTTTATCGCTTGGTCTGGTTATCTTTGTAGCCCCACCACTGGAGCATAGCCGCAAACTAGATGACATGTTAGGGGTACAATTCATAAGTTCGAGGTGGAGGCAAAAAGTGTTTCAAGTCGTGCTGCGACTTTAAATTAGGTTCTTATTGGGAAGCAACCCAACTTTAATATTTTCTTTTATTTTTGTTTTTTTTTATATTAATTTTGTAATGTTTTTTTTTTGTAGGATTATGAGAAGAGGAATCAAAACCATAGGAAGTATTTAGAAGATAGCTAGATAGTTGGGACTAAGTGTGGGGTACCCACACAAAGGACCATCCTTGGGAGAAGTTTGAGTACCCCGTGAGCTGATATTGCTTCGCCCTTGGCATTTTGTGGACTTTTTCTTACCCTCTTGATTTTATTTATTATGTGCGTTAATGACACTGCACTCTTTATAGTGTGGGGTGGAAGAATTCCTTTGGATAATTAGCATATTATTATTTTAGATACTTTTGTTTTGGTAGTAGTGTAGTATTATAGTAGTAGTTTTATTAGCTTAATTTGTTATTAACAAAATGTGAAAAAAGAATAGAAAATCAAAAAAGACATTAGAAAAGTTTAGACTTTTCCCGACGGTGGATCTCTTAGGAGGTTTTCTTGAGGGATTAAAGTCTAAAAAACACAAAAAAAAAATTGAAAACAGAAAATACAAAAATATGTCTTTTAGATTTTCTTAGGTTGTAATAATCCCCCGTGGTTTTTTCTTTATGCCTCGGTTCTTTTTCATGAGATGTAGCTTGAACCGGGTAGTAATTTTTTTTTAGAGTAGGATGTAGGAAATAAATGGAGGAAGAAAGATGAACCTAGACACCTCTGACTTATTTGATAGTAGCATATTTAGGATTTAGCATATGTAGAGTCTTCCGTATGTGTTGAAGTCGTTCATGTTGCCTTTTGTATTTGGATTGCATGTCTTGTGACACTTATGTCTCACTTTCTTGACTTGTGTTCACTTTGTTCTTAATATATTGTGACTCCGTAAATACTTGCATTTGTTGAGAGTCGAAATGGGAACTCCGTAGTGAGTCATGTGCCATGTATGGTGAGGTTTTTGTACAGTCCAAGTTATTGTGCTTGTGTCTAGAATTTGCCCGGTATGTGAGTTGAAGCGAAATTTGAGGTGATGCTCTGTTTGAAAAATGATTTTAGATTTTCTTTGATCTTCTTGAGCATAAATGCTTATCACAAATAAAATCTATTCCTAGTTAACCCGTTTGAGCCTATATACTTTTATTTGGCACCACATTACATACTTATACCCCTTTTTATTCTTAATTGACATTATTTTGATACTTTACCTCTTAAGGCACTTTAATTGTAAAATGAGGGCCAAAATAAGTAAGAATGCACTAAGTGTGGGGTGACTTTTGAGTGGAACCAATGAAGGGAATAAATGTGCACTTGTTTTGTAAAATAATACACCACTAAAAAAAGGAATTGCAAAAGAAGAAAAAAATTTTGAAGAAAAAAAGAAGAAAAGAAAAGAAAAAAAAATGTAGATGAATAAATATCTTATTGTTGCTAGTGGAGTGTAAATTAAGATAGTGCTTAAAGAAAAATGGAATATTTTTGGGGGGTGATCTTGTTTGTGATATTGAACTTGAGATTGAAGAATTTGTGCTTAAAGTAATTTTGTGACGTGTTAAAGTGCTTAGAAGGGTGAGTCACCATTTCTTAAGTATATTCTACATGTCCCTTAGCCCACATTACAATCATGAAAAGTCCTAATTGATTTTAGATCGAGTGATCCTACATTAGTAGATATTTACATTAAGGGCAAGCCTATGGTACCAATTGCATGCATGTGACTTCTCTGTGAAAGTGAGAGATTTCCTTTGATATATGTGAGTCCTTAAACTATATTTGATCATATGATTCGAATGTGTTGATTCAACTTACTCTCTTGTTCCTGTTGTGAGGGCACATGGTTTCACGAGGTTATTAGATTTCTCTACGACGTTGGATGTTCAAGCCATGAGTACATTGTGACATTAAGTCGGTTTTTTAGGCTAGGATTGTTATGAGCACGTTGTTTTTGTTGTAAATATTTTTGAAGAATGGTATAAGAAAAGGAAAGTGTATGTGAGTGCATATGCTAGAATATAATTGTTGCTATCAACCATAGTCATTGACATAGTGTGCTTCAAATGTGTTACATATAAAGTGCTCAAGGTTAGTGTAAAGTGTTGGTTGACTCGAGGACAAGCAACATTTAAATGTGGGGTAGTGATGTTTGGCTACAATTTCATATTTTTAGTGCATTACTTACCTTATATTTTGGTGCTTTAATACTAAATTATATTATATTTATGCTTAATTGAATTTATTTTATATATAGATACTTTGAAAATGAAATTTAGGAGCAAAGTAAATATGTTAATGTGTAGTTTTATACACTACAAATGTGGGATCATTAATTATGTGATTATAAGAGCATTAAGTGGAGGAAATTGAAGACAACTGCAAACAAAGAAAGAAAAAGCAAAGAAACGAGGAAAATGGAAAAGTGAGGCAATCCAAAGTTTTGCAGCAACTTGAAAACAAAAGTTACGCGGAAACGTTATTGGATTTACCGCTAGGCCAGCATGAGGATTCGTCCTATTTCGTCTAGGCCTTGGTTATTTTGGTCCGACACGGTCCCAACTCGTATAAAAGGCTCCTAAACTTATTTTGGAGGGGGCGTGACTTTAAAGAGAAATAAAAGTACGAAACACTCAAGGGCACATATTTGATCAATTCTTCCATTCTTCTTCTAGTATTCATTAATTTTATGTTTGAAAATATTATTTTTGAAGATTGTATGAGCATGAGCGGCTAAGAACCCTATTGTCCTGGGGTCATGGGTGCTACATGAATGTTGATGTTTGAAGTTTAATTTGACGAGTTTGGGTTTATCGTATTGGGTTGTTTATCTAATTCTGTTTTTAATTATTTCTGGAGTAGCTAATAGTGAAATACTAACTACAAATCTAGAGTTGAACTCGAAAGTGAGAATTCTAGATTGCATATAGGATTGAGTAGAGCAAGTTATTGAACCTGGGCATTGGAGAACGGATTCGCGGTTAGGATAGATATATACCTAATTGTGTTGCTTGGTTGAAATACAGGAATTGTAAATGCATTATTGTTAATATTTATAATAGGCGAGTAAGAACTCGAAAGATTCTTATCAGTAATATCAACCCTGTCAATCAACGATCCAGATAAATCAATTAGTCATTTTAAGCTTAGAACGCAACATGGTTGTTAGCTAGCCTATGACCCTGGAATATCCTCTCCTACTTATTGTTAACCGAAATTCCTTAAGTGTTGTGGTTGATTTCTAGTTATTTCATTGCTTGATAGTTTTTTAGTTAGTAAATTAGTAACTTCCATATTTTGTGAGAAATCTCTTGAATCGATAAGTTGTTTGAGTTTGAATTAGTCAAAAGTTATTCATAAGTCTTATTGGGAACGATACTCTACTCATTCCTCTACTACATGACGACGTTGTATACTTGCGTGAGTGTGTTTGGTCGCAACAAGTATTTGGTGCCGTTGCCGGCGACTTAGAAATTAGTTATTTTATAGATTAGACTTTCAATTTTATCCAACTTTTTTGTATATATTTTTATTTTTTATAAGTGTTTGATATTTTCTCTTAGTGTGTTTCTAGTTCTTGCAGTATCACATATGGGGATGAAATATACAGAGGAAAGGTTATTGAATAAGACGCTTGGTTGACAGAAGACTTTTATGGACCGTATTTTTGGGCTTGTCATGACCTGAAGGGTTGGTGATAAGTAGGGTTTTACTTGCATTTTAGCTCAAAAATGCTTAAAAGTATTCCCGAGGAATAATGAAATGTGCTTTCTTGCAGGGATATTGGGAAACAAGCCAAAGAAGTAAAATCAACTCAAAAAGGAGTAAAACTGGACAAGGCCCAGGGCAAGGAAAAAAGGGGTACAATGCAGACCGCACATTACTGTGTGCGGCCGCAAACTCTAAAGATACACTAATGGAATTCCTTCAGAGAATGCGGACCGCACAATTATTGTGCGGCCGAAGAAGATGAGATTCAGAGACCTTGGTTTTGGGAAGATTGAAGATGTGCGGACCGCACTATTATTTTACAGCCGCAGGAGCCAAAGTGCGGCCGCACTCATAAATGTGCGGTCTACAGAAGGAGGTCCAGTCCCAACCCAAGTTCAAGTGTGCGGCTGCACTCAGAAATGTGCGGTTCGCACAATTAGATGAAGTGCGGCCGCATCCCAATTTTATGCGACCCCAGAAAGCCATCAAGTCAAGCCAGTCTCAAGTTACGGACTGCACAACCTTTGCAGGGGCATTTTTGTCAGATATTTTTAACTTAGTATAAATAGAACTTTTTGTCATTTTTAGGTTAAGTTTTGTAAGTTGGGAGCACCTGAGCCGTTTTTATTTACTGTATAGGGTAACCTTGTAGTAAATTAGCTTTTAAACATTAGATTTTCTTTCTTCAATCAAGTATTATAAATTCTATCTTAATTTCTTAATTTTCCATGAGTAGCTAAACCCTTAGCTAGGATTGTGATCCAACCCTAGTATGGGTACTTAATGGGTTATTGATTTAGGGCTTATTTATGATTGGGTATATGATATTTAGCCTTGTTCTTGCGTGAATTCTAGAATTAATTGTTGCAAACATTGATTCATGCCAAATTGACTTAGTCTCTACTTGAGAAAGTGAGACTAAGTCTTGGAAAACTTGGCTAACTAGGAATGGGGTGAACTCAAGAAATTGATAGCCCAATTAAAGGGTCGAACCTAGAGATAGTAAGACCCGGCTAGAGCATTTATCACTTGTTTCACGAAATACCCATTTGGACTTGAGAAAGACAAATTCGGTAAAATCACTCAAACTACTGAGAGGTATAGAGTGAGTAGGTGTGATTTTATATCATATCCCGATCAACCAAACATGCCCCAAATCTCTACATCCGTTAGGTAACCAACTAGGCGGAAGTCGCAACCTTAGATCTTTTATCACTTGAAAAACAACCAAAACCAAAAATATTATCTCCTAGCTTGTAATTACAATCAATAGTTTAAAAGTAGAAGTAGAAAAAACAATTGAAAATGTGGAAGTGTAATAGGGCATATCGTGCAATCACACTAGGTACATACCTAATCCCACATTTAGCTCCCTGTGGATTCGACCTCGACTTGCGTTGGGTTTTTATTATTGCTTCAACTGCCTCGCAACCTATATTTGTGGTGTGAGTTTGGGCGAGATCAGTTGGTATTGTGAAAAATATTATCGATTAAGGTAATATGCGAAACGACGTTGTTTTAACAACGTCAGTGAATGACTGGTCCAAAGAGAGAGTTGATCTTGCACAAGAAATTGACAGGTTTGGTTTGGCTGTGCGCAACTTAGATGTAGATTTGAGTGCAAAGGTTAGTGCATGTAATGTCCAACAATTTAATGATGAGTTGTGTGAAGCTGAAAAAGATCTTCTAGACCAAATTGAGAAGCTAAAACGAGAATACCAATCATTAGACCATGTTTTTCTTAAGGATGCTAATGTTGAGGATAGTGTTCTAAAGTCATATTGATGATACCCTCTTTTTGGGCGAGCTGGGCTTCATATAGGTCAAGGTTGATCTCCTTTCAAATTAAAAAATTATCCTTGGGCTGTTTTTCTCGGAAGCACATGCACGGCTGCGCATCGATCGTGCAATTTGGTCAGTTTCTGCCTGACATGCGCGACCCAGTGAGCGGCCGCGCATCTGGAATATTTCTGAAATCTTCTTCGTTCTTCTTTTTGGGTGGGCTAGCCTCATTCGATCATCAAATGGGTTCCCAATTTATTCCATAAGCTTTTAATTGGCCTTCAATGCTCCATATTAGCTCCAAAACTCTCTTTGGCGTTGCTCGTTCAAATCATAAAGTTCTCATTAGAGCAATTTCTTATCATTTAACACTAAAACATCAATAAAGTGCATCCAAGTTAGCGTGCAAATAGTGGCTAAACTACATAACTATAGCCTACTATCAATACCCCACACTTAAACCATTGCTCGTCCCCGAGAAATCAAACCACACTCTATAGAGGCCTAACTTCACTAAGCGACTTCCCCACATAGATTGAACATAGTAGTGTAACATCTTCACCTCAAGAGTTGACCCCCACGCACCACGCATTATTCCTAACTTACTCACTTACTCTAATGCAGAGGTCAAGAATTACATTTCCTTCATGAATCAAGTTCCTGCTCACAAGAAAAGAGACTCATTCGACAATTAATAAAATTCACGAACAATGAGGAACTTCAAAATAGACAGAATTCACTCACTCTCAGAAAAGATATTCTTGTGTCACAAAAGATGCTCCATAGGCTTTCGCGTAGTGTACTACTCTACTAATCGAGCTCATTCAGTCTAGGATCAAGTAGGACTTTATTCGGTTGTAACGTAGGCTACGGGTCGGGTAGGATACGTTTGGATATAAGAGTGACTGCACCTCCCTAAGCACTTTAATACATATTTAACATTCAAGTCCATACGTATCTCAAACAAATGCTCCACCTTCACATCAACGTATATTACCCCATAATTCTTTAAGAACAATTACATCAAAAGCCACCAAAGGAATATTATTCAAAACAATACAACTATTTTTTTTTATTTTTCTTTCTTTTTTAGTTCAAGTGGATTTTATTTTTTTTTCAACACAGTGCACCTTTCTCCTTATTCATTAGTTCCACTCAAAAGTCCCACCAACCACCCCACACTTTAACCTTTACAAAGTTCATACCAATTCAAGTGCTCATGAGAGGTGAACGGGTTCAAATAGATGGTTAATTCAAACAAAGGGGTAAGACTTGTAATGTGGTTTCCAAGGAAACATGATTACATAATCAAAGGGGTTAACTACGATACATAATAATTAGGCGGGTAAAATATATATATGGCTCAACAAAGAAATGCCTATATCATTTCCAAGACTGAATAAAACTACTATTTCGCTTTGCAAACACACGGGGGCAAGTTCTAGGCATCAAATTCAATGCACGGAATACAAAAAGCCTCACACACACATGGCACACGACTCACTCCATATTGGATCATCAATACACTCTATTCAGGGTACATAAGCTAAGTTAAGAACATACAATTTAAGGAACTCTTACAAGAATCAACAATTGAGCCTAAGCGTAACACTAAAGTACCCGCTATATTCAAGGCATAATGAAGTTAAGAGATCCTATTTGCATTTCATCCCATAGCCCACAGGTTCCTAACCTAAAAAAAATAAAAACTAACTACACCTGGTTCAAACAAAACCCTTGGAAAAGAGCCGTGGCCCGAAGAAAAACCAAGGGGCAATTGATACACTCCTAATAAAAGAAAATCTCTTTTTTTCTTCGACTTTAATCCCTCAAGAAACCCGTCGAATAATATCCATCGTCGGGACAAATCGAAGTTTTGAATAAATTTTTTTATTTTTTTTATTTTTTTATATTTAATTAACTAACGAAACTACACTATTCTACATAACTATATACATACAAAATACATACAAAATATCCCCTACCCCACACTTAAAATGGTGTGTCCCCATGCCATACAAAGAAAAATGCAAGGTGAAGGAAACTTCTCTGGTACATCAATCTTGATCGGAGACAGTGTCGGGGTCGAGATGGCAAGCTTTGCCCAGAGCACACATCCATGCCATGATCTTCTTCTCAGATTTTTGCATTTTGGGTCGCTAGTGCATCAACTCGAGTCCCCAATTTTGTGACAGAAGTGCACAACCCTGCCATTTCATGCTCTAAGACTATCATCCGCATATTCCGTCTGACCATAGATGTTCCCTCATCCTTCGCAACTTGCTCGTGTAGGGGTGAATCAACCACAACCTCAGCCTGCCCTTCATCTCCCTCCTCTGGCGCATCATACTCATCACTATTATCTCTGCCATGTACCACAAGATCCTTCCTAATGGTCACTTTATCCGCCTAGAACTTTGGTTCGTTTTTAACTTTTCTTTCCACGTTCCTATTCTTCGGCGCCCGTGCTGCCCGGCATAATCTAGTGACTAGTGAAGGAAAGAAGAACCCATACCCTTGCACTGGACAACGAATGAACATCTCGCCGTGAATAACTTTAGACACATCAAAATTGTGGCCATTGATAAAGCACTAGATCAGTGCAGCTCAAGGACCATTCACCTCAGTGGTGTTGGAAGAAGGCAGCAGGCGGCTATTGATGATATAAAGCCAACACTTCCATTCAAAGGTGAGGTCGAGTGAAACTTTCTCCCCGACGTAACCCACACTATGTCCTTGTTTGGCACACAGATTGTTCTGAAAAACAAGTTCCAGGAGGTTGGTTCTCTGCTATACGTATCATAGTAGTCCTCCGCCCCACCAAATACTAGAAACTGGTATGCCCTCCTAATGGCGTCGATCGAAGCATCAACACTCTTCTATCGCATAGTGAAAATATGGCCCTCACGTTCAGAGCAGTTCGCGTAGAACTCCCATACAACCATCAAGTTGGCCTCCTCAGGTTCTTCAAAAAAAATACCCAGCCCGCGTCGAACCAGTTCCTGATACATATTGGGGCAATCATTCTGGAGGGACCCCTATCATTACCCCGTTCCTATATGGGTTTCTTAGGAGTCTTCTGACTAAAAAGTTCCTGGGCTGAGCTTGATAAACCTTGTTCTATTAAACTGAGGCGCATTAGTCGAGGCTCGTGCCCGGAACAAGCCTGCATGACCACTAGAAGAGGCACATGTGGTTCATATTTTCTTTGATGGCGTCATAATATCTACAAAACAAATACCACTATCAGTAAACGGTGGGGTGTGTGAACCAATGGCAGTTACTCAGACTTCACCCGCACAATTGGTCACAAATTACATTCACGAACTCACTGTGGAATTTAAACAAACACTTTATGTGCAAATTTACCCCAAATTCCCCAAGCACCCAATTATAACCTCAAGTCCACCACAAACATACCAAATGTCTAATCCAAACCAACAAGATGAAATTCCACTATCTTCACATACCAACAAGTGTACTAGTAATACAAATCATAGAAAAAAACAACAATGACTTCTACTACCATATAATTAACAGAGAAGAAGAATGGAAAAAAATTAAAAAAATTTTAAAAAAAAACTGAAGGAAAAAGAAAATAGAAGCCATGGCACTTACCTGAAGGAGCTTGTGAAAAATAGAGATGGGAAGTGATTAAGGGAGAGGAGGAAAGGGAGGTAGGTTTTGCTTTTGAAATTTGGGGAGAAGGGAGGGTTTGGGCGTGTATGTGTGTGTGTTTAGAGAGGAGGTTTTTTTTTTTCTGTTTCAGATTTAGGGGAGGAAAGGGAGGGGTCAGTTATTAGTAAGGGAAAAAAACAAATAAAAGCTAAAGAAAAGAAAAGAACGGGATTTTTTGGAAGGGCGACGTAAGGCTAAGAAACTGATGTCAGGGTAGTTGTTGTCCGCCAACTGAGGTCCCCTCCGTACGCTAGACAAGATTGTTAGTGCCATACGGGAAAACCAATGTCAAGAACAATTGAGATAACAGTAATGAGAATTAAAAGAAAGGTTGATTGCATTAATGAAAGCTATTAAAAAAGAAGGCAACGCGCTGTCGAGGGGGAGAGAAACATAATGGAAATACTTGGCCTAATTAAGCTAGAGAAACATAATGGAAATACATGAAATTAAAATATTATATATTTACAATGAAAAGGACTTAGTTTTCTACAAGGTAGAAACAAGTCTGTTGTCAGCAACTTTGTCTTAGGCATCACAATCTGCACGCGCGGCGCTGTTGGCAGCTGCCTGCGGCTGGGCGCTGGTGAGGGATATCGGTGGGGCGACAGAGGCACATACGCGCTTGTCACTTGGTGCGGCCAAGACCACGAGGCTTTCCATGGCGCTAGGCGTTGGGAGGCTTGCCAGGACGCCACGATCCAAGGTGTCATGGGGCATGACTGGAAAGCCGCCCATGAAATTCTTCCCCACCTGAATTGGCAACGTCCTCGGCGCCTTATATGCAAGATAATCTTAAATTAGGCTCTTGTAGTCTTTGAGGTTTGTTCCCCTCTCCTAAGTATTCTCCTTTGCAACCCTGCCATTTCACCAAAAACTCTTGGTGATCCTTCTTTGAGGCGTGAATCACCCGATCATCAAGTATGGCTTCAACATGCCTTTTCCCAGTTGAATTGGGGCCTCGAATACTAGGTATTGTGAGTTGGCTCCGTGAAGGGTCCTCGAATATGGACCCAAGTGACGCTATTAGCCTAGTTTGGTGCGAGCAAGGTAGACTCGATGTTTGTGGATGGATTTAAATATGATTATGGGCTGCGTACGAGCCAGACATGTTCATTTTAGTAGAGCGCTTTTTCATGGAAAGGTATTAAAACAACAGATGTTGTTCCGTCCTCGTCAAATTCATGTTATAATATGATTGTGCCGTGTGGGTTGTGAAAGGGCTTGATAATTTCCTATGTCTTGAGGTCCCGCGTGGGGATGTTATGTGAGTAGAATAGCTCTTGAGATCCAGAGAGTGTGTGTGTGTGTGTGTGTGTGTGTGTATATATATATATATATATCGCATCTCAGTTGTGCTTGGGTTTTGTAGCATGCGACTTTATCAGTCTCCCCAGGATAGTATTATGCACTTAGCATTCTTGTGACCGATATTCCGTAATGTGTAATAGTGAGCAATTCAGCTCCGTGTCTATTTCCTTATGTGAGTTTTATGATGGGATCGGGTGGCACGCCGCCACGGGTTGGATGGGGTTGCACGCTACAACAATGTAATGATGATAAGGGTTAATATATATTTATTTTTCTTATGTTTTACTTCCTATTTTATGAGAAAAGTTCATATTAGTTGCGTGAGTTGAATAGTCCCTTCCTGACTCATTTCTTACCTATCATGTTCGATTTATGGCCTATTTCGTGATGTGGTATCATGTGAGGCTGTTGGTCATGTTTGGGGTGATTTGTTGTCTGAGCAGTTCATACTGGGTGAGACGAGATTATCGGATCAGGGATCAGTGCGATAAGGTTATGTGAAATGTATATTAAAGAACAAATACCATTATTTAGGTTCACAATGAGGTGATGATTCTAGTCAAGATGAGGTATTCAGTGATTTGTTAACTCTGTAGTTGGGTACGTATTTCTAAACATATCCTCCGTTGTGGTGGTATCGTTAGCATTATAGCAGGATGTAAGTATATATATCATGAGGTGCATTGGGAGAATCAGATTCATGGAATTTTGGGCTATTAAGGTTCAGGGAACGTCATTGTGGTTAGATGATGAGTTATGCGGTGCATGGTTCTGATTCGCCAAAAGTATGCAGTCATATTCTGGTATATCGGTTGGTGGATGATACGGTGTTTATGTATTGGAACTAGGCCTGGTAGAGAATTTCAAGTGTTGGAACTAGGTTCTGAGCTTATTATATGGATACAAGAAGAAATCTTCAGATTTGATCAAGCTAATGTACTCAACTGGGTTGTGGTAGCACGGGAAGGTGCTCGAGGTGCTAAACAGTGATTTTAGATAACTCCAGAGCAGTTCTTAGCACGTTCAAGGATGAACGTCTGTTTAAGTGAGGGAGAATGTAACGACCCGATCGGTCGTTTTGAGCTCTAGCGCGTCGTTCAGCAGTTTGAGGCTGTGAGCAGCTTCATTTCAGGTATTATGACTTGTAGGTGTGGTCGGAATTTAATTTCAGAAAGTTTAGAGTTGATTTGGGAAGAAAATTCTCATTTCAGAAGCCTTAAGTTGGAGAAACAAACTAAGATTGGAATTTTGAGTAAACGAACCTCAGAATCAAGATTTGAAGGTTCCTACCGGTTCGAATGATGATTTCGTACTTGGGCGTATGTCCGGATCGGGTTTTGGATAACCCGGGAGCATTTCAGCGTATATTGTAGAAGTCAGCATTTTTGAAAAAAATTTCTAATTTGGGCTTGAAGTGCATTTTAGATTTATTGATGTTCGTTTGGGATTCCGAGTCTGGGAATATCTTTGTATAGTGATTCTGGAGTTGGGAGCGCGATCGGAAGTGAATTCGGATTTCCGGAGGTCATTTTGAAGTCATTTGGCTAAAGATAGAAATTTGAAGGTTTTTGAGAAATCTGACCGACTGGAAATTTTGATATCGGGGTCGGAATGCGATTCTGGAAGTTGGAACAGGTCCTTAATGTTGAATATGACTTTTGTGCAAAATTTGGGGTCAATCGGACGTGATTGGTAGGTTTCGGCATCGGATGTAGAAGTGGGAAATTTCTAGTTCATAAAGTTAGGATTTGGGTGCGATTCGTGGTTTCGATGTTGTTTGATGTGATTTGAGGCCTCGAGAAAGTCCGCATTATGTTTTGGAACAGGTTGGTATAATTGGACGGGGTCCCGGGGGCCTCGGGTGGATTCCGGGTGGTTAACGGATCATTAATTGAAGTTGAGAAAAAGCTGAAGTTGCTGGTGTTTGGTGCAACCGCACCTGCGAGGTTTTGGCCGCAGGTGCGAACAATGGGGCGCAAGTACGATTTTAGGCTAGAGCTAAGGAGGCCGCAGGTGCGGGAGATTTGTCGCACCTGCGGGATCGCAGGTGCGGAGCAAGGATCGCAGGTGCAGAATCGAGGCTGGGCAGAATGTTTTAAAACCGTGAATTGTTGGCCATTTCTGCACTTCTTCTTTGGCTTAGGCGATCTTGGGAGGCTTCAAAGAGAGGATGTATTCATGCATTTTCAAGGTAAGTAACTCCTTCATGTTTTTAAAGTTAAATACAAGTATATGCATGGAATTAGGCGTGGAAATTGGTAGGAAATTGGGAAATTTTAAGGAAACCTAGAAATGATAATTTGGATTTTTGGCCACAAATTTAAGCATGGAACGTAGAGTAAATTGTATAATTGAATTAGTGGAGCTATGGGTAGATTATATCTTCAAGAAATTTCGGATTCCGGGCACGTGGGTCCGAGGGCATTTTAGTCAATTCACCGAGCGGAGTTGGGAAAGTATGTAATTTGAATTTTTTGTGAGTATTAGGATGAATTTTCATTGCTTTTCCCGTTATGTGGTAGTTTTGGGGCGTTATGCATCCATGAGAGTCGTCGGAAGGGCTTGGAAGCCGGTTATGGGACTACGGAGCGAGGTAAGTCTCCTTTCTAACTTTGTGAGGGGGAATTGTCCCCCTAGGTGAACTAATTAAGTATGTGTTACTATCTGTGGGGGCTACGTACGCACGAGCTGACGGGAGTCCGTGTGTAGCTACTATTATGCCATGTCAGGGTAGCCTAGGACCCACTAGCATGCCTTACCTGTTGTAACTGTGTTCTTGTCTGTGATATTAGACTGCTAATATAATCGAAATTGTAATTGAGTGACTAAGGAAGATTAGATTTTATTTTCTAAATCATCTAAAAAGAGAATTTATTTCCTTCACGGGCAATTGTATTTCCGGATAAGGTTGTATTATTAAACATTATAAAAAACTTGGCAAGTGAATTTCGAAAAGGGTTTAAATACTATTTTGTGGTTTTCAAAAGAGAAATCTGTCATTTACTTGAGTATTTGTTTTTCCGACGTAGTCGAGGTGGACTGTTGATTGTGCATGACTACATGTGACCGCTTCACAATTTACATTCCGCGAGTGGAGTGTTATTTCCAGTATTTACTTGGATTTCGGTGCCTTACATATATGATGCGTTACCACCTTTACATGCCTATCGTGTCCATCTTATACTGTTAATTAATTTGCTGGCCCTTAGTGAGTGTCTAATTCGACCTCTCGTCACTACCTCTCTGAGGTTAGGCGGGCGACTTACTGAGTACACATTATTTTTGTACTCATGCTACACTTGCTGTGCATCTTATTGCACAGGTACTTTCATAGAATGTGGAGGATTCGGAGACTTAGGCGAACTGCATCATCCGAAGGTGATCCGAAGCTGACAGAGTCTCTCTCATACTGTATTTATTTTCATTTTAAATTCCTTGTCCAACTTGTATTTCGGACAAGCTTTGTAGGGATTGTATAAATTCTTAGAAATTGCTCATGTACTTGTGACACCGGGTTCTGGGATGTGTTGGGATATAATTGCTAATATGGAATATTCAAACTACTGTTTTACTCGAAAGATTTTATTTAGTTAATATGTAATAAAGTGAAAGAAAATGCTTTTCATAAATGTTAAAAATAAGAAATTGTTTCAATTAATTAATTATTGGCTTGTGTGGCAATGATGTCCGACGCCGTCACGACCTTATTTTGGGTCGTGACAGTTGAGTTTTGTCTAGCTCTGCCAATGCCTAATTTTGTGTAGATTTCCAAAGGTATCAAGTTGATACTAGCTCCCAAGTCACACAATGCTTTAGCAAAAGCATAACTTCCAATTGTGCATGGGATAGTGAAACTACCGGGATCAGACAATTTTTGAGCAACAGGTCTTGTCACTACCGCGATGCAAGTTAGAGTTAGAGTTATAGTAGACAAGTACTGGAAGACAAATTTTCAAGACATAAGATCCTTCATCAGTTTCACATAGCTTGGCATTTCCCTCAAAGTATCCATCAACGGAATATTTAATTGATGTTTGAGCATTTCCATGAATTTCCTGTATTGATCATCTTTCTTTTTCTTTGCCAACCTTTGAAGGAATGGTGCAGGAATTAGCTTCTGCCCACTTCTTGTTGTCTTTTCTTTGTTAGGAGCCTTTTCGACCACCTGTTCTGGGAGTTGTTCAATTTCCTTCCCCTTGCCTTTGTCAACTTGTGCCTCTTCAATTACAACCTCTGTGAGCTCTGTTGACTCATGGGTCTCTAATGTAGCTGGAGTAATTGACATTGCGTCTCTCCTAGATTGAGCAATTTCTTGCTCTCTGTCTAAATATCTTCCATTCCTGAGACTCACTACCATTAACTGATTTGGGTTCTGCTCCTTTGGATCGATGTTTATGTCTGCAGGAAATGTTCCTTGTGGGCGATTGTTCAAGGCCATAGATAACTGACCTAATTGAGTTTCAATGCCTTTAATAGCCGAATCATGTGCAGCTAAATTTTCTTGTATATTTTTGTTTGTCTCAATGAGTGCTTGTAGCATGCCCTTGAATTCTATCATATTACTGTCGTCCTATCTAGTCACCTGCAGTTCATGAGGCGATTGGTAAGCCAGCTATTGTTGGTGTTGTTGATTGTAGCCCTGCTGCCTTTGATAAGGCACGACTTAGCTTTATGGTCGTGCTCCCCCTAGAATGGCATTGTATTGTTGCTGGGTTGGTCTGTACTGCTAATTTTGAGGTCCCTATTGTTGTCCACCTTACTTCTGACCCCCAAAATGATTGACGTAATTCATGTCTTCTCTGAAGCCCTGGTTATCATTCTCTCCACTCCACGAGCAAACATATGACTGATTTATGTAGGGAGTGTATAGGCCTCCATTTGTCGTATCGATAATGTGCACCTGTTTCGTACCCATCTCATCAATTTTCTTTGTCAACAAGCTCATCTGGTCATGAGATTGGCTATGTTTTCTGCATTTGTATTGTTTGGGTCAAGAGCAACAGAATGCACTATTGGAGTGAGTGTTGTATCTCTCGTCATCCATCTTGAATTTTGAGTCATCTTGTCAAGAAGAATCTTACACTCTGTGAATGTTTTGATCAAGAATGCATCCGCGGCTGAAGCATCTACATTGGCCTTCAGACCATCAACCAAACCCATATAGAATCTATGTCCTAGCATCTAATCTGGGATGCCATGGTGTGGACACTTCACCAACACACCCTTAAACCTCTCCCAAGTTTCCTGCAAAGTTTCAGTCAGTTTCTGCCTGAATTGCAATATCTCATCAATTTGCGTTGCAGTCTTTTTGGGTGGATAGAACTTGTTTAAGAACTGCTTGACTAGTTCCTCCCAAGTAGCAATGGAGTTTATTGGGAGAGAATTCATCCAAGTTTGAGCCTCCCCAGTCACTAAGAATGGGAACATTTATAATCTGATTGCTTCAGGAGTCACAATCGGTTGTCTTTGAGTGACAGAAATTGATAGAAAGTTCTTCAGATGTTGTTGTGGGTCTTCGATGTACGACCCGGAGAACAACCCTTTATTCTGCAGCAAATGCATCATGTTGTTAGTAATTTGAAACGTCTCTGTTTGTACCGGAGGGACTACAATTGCGGTGGCCAGGTTATCAGCAGTTGGTTGTGCTCAATTGTATAGAGTAGCTTCTGGCACAAGAGGTGCTACCACTCCAGTATTTGGGTCAACTCGATCATTCCTATTGTTCCCATTGACGTTCTCGACGTCGTCCATTTCAATTTCGAATTGTTCGTCTTGTTTTCGCTGTTTGCCCTTCTTGTTAGCCCGATTCAATGTCCTGAATGCTTTCTCGGGATCTGAGAGTCCTTCAAAAAGTTCACCAGTTCTCAAGGAGCTTCTAGGCATGCACCTGAGTCATAGAAGAGTTCAAACGTGAGAATTTCAATGGAAATATTTTTAACACCACAGAAAATTGATCTAAACTAAAAATCCTCGCAATTCTTCCAAGTTATAATAAATAACACCGTTAGTTCTCCGGCAGCGGCGCCAAAATTTGATCATGCCCAACTATGCCTTATAAAAAGAACTAAGCGGTCGCTGCAAAAATAATCCGGTTCAAGAGTCCGGAGTCGAATCCCACAAGGAACTAACATATTTGCTACAACTTTTAGTATCACTAATAATAAGATCAGACAATTTTTAGAGTTCAAGATTTTATTTGAGAATTAACAAAATTTATTTAACTAAGGAAAAAATGACAACAAAAACTATCAATGAGCAGGAATGAAGTTGAATTAAAAGATAAAAAGGATCTAGGGTTATTGATTTCTCCAATTGTCGGATTAATTCTTGACACATTAGCTATAATATCTCTGTAGCACTCACTAAAGATGATGATTTCTTGTTTACCATACTTATCTCTCGATCAATTACGATAGTTTACTAGAATTATTCTCTCGAACTACTCTAGTTGACAATTTGTACAACTCATAAATATCACACCAAAGCTTCGTTATCTCTAATCTCACTTTTAAATTCAAGTAATTAATCTCTTGACTTACTCGAAAGTGACCTTTTTCAACAACAATCTAATCAAGTGTTCTTTCTCAAGCAACACTAGATAACTAGACACGATTAATCAAGGGCCCTTCAATTAATCACAAGAAACACATAGATGAACTATTATAGAGTAATAACGACTCAATTATATCAAAACATAGTCAAGACTTCATCCAAGAATTGGTTCCATTAACCCTAGATAACGAGTTTAGCTACTCATACTACCATGAAAGATTACAATATAAAAAGTCATAACCAACAATGGAAATAAAAAGAAGAAGGTGAAAAACTTGTAGAAGAATTTTTCGTCTTACTCTTTGTGTGTTCTTGCCTCCAAAGTTCTTCTTGAAATAAAGATACCTTCTTTTTGGGAGATCTGGGCTTCATATATGTCAAGGTTGGTCGCCTTTGAAATTACAAAATTAGCCTTGGACTATTTTTCTCGGAAGCACGTGTTCGGCCGCGCATCGATCGCGCACTTTGGCCAGTTTCTACCTGACATGCGCGGCCCAGTGCGCGGTCGATGCTTTCTGCACTCTTCTTTATTCTTCTTTTTAGCGCGCTAACCTCCTTCGATCATCAAATGGGTTCCCAATTTATTCCATAAGATTTTAATTGGCCTTCAATGCTCCATATTAGCTCCAAAACGTTGTTTGACGTCTTCATAGCCCGAAATTGCTCCTGCAAAGCATAAAGTTCTCAATTAGAGCAATTTCTTATAATTTAACACTCAAATATCAATAAAGTGCAGCCAATTTAGAGTGCAAATAGTAGCTAAACTACATAATTATAGCCTACTATCAGCATCTAACCCAACGTGTTAGGTCAACGAATTGACAGTTAACACAATTCTAATAAAATAAAGGTGATCAACAAATGCTACATCTGGATTTTCATACAATATCCCAAGAACTGGTCAGAGGCGAATCCAGGAATTTAAGGCCATGGGTGTACAACGATATTTGTCATGATATTAAGAAATGTTATTTTTTTAGTGTTTTATGACATATTAATAATTTTGCACATTATTCAAAGAGATAAACTATAATCTTGCTAATCTAAATTTGTGTTTGTCATTAATATTATTAATTATAATCTGACAATCATTACATAATATTTGTCTTAAAATTCAATATAAAAAGGAAAACTAGAATGCTAATGAAAATTTAATACTGTAAAAATTGAAACTTATGCAAATTTTATTGCTAAAAGAAGCATGAAAATATCAAAAAGCTCTTAGAGCATATGACGAGTTGTTTATATGTGACTTGCTTATCAAAAAATGAAAAGTATTTTATCCTAAAAAGTTGGAAAATAATTCAATAATTTGGTCGGAATTCAAATATCACTACTAGAAATTCGGCAGAAACCGACCATGATCGACCGACAAATTTTATTCGGTCAAAAAATCGGCGAAAAAGCCGACCAAAGTTTGTCGGTTTTTCAAAATATTTTATTTTTATATTTTTTTAACGAAACCGACCAACTTTGGTCGGTTTTCTTTGGAATAAAAATACAGGAACTATTTTTAAGTCCCGCAAAATTTATTTTTCAAGAAACCGACCAACTTTGGTCGGTTTTTCATTTAAAATAAATTAGAATTAATATTAAAAATGGCTACACCTTTGAAAATTTATACAGAAAATCTGCTTTTACTTGACAAGAGGATGGGTGCACGTTCCCCTTGTTTCCTAGCATAGATACGCCTCTGGGGCTGGTAATACAAGTCATGAGCTACTAAGACTGGATTATTACAAAAACTAATATAAAAAGGATACAACTTATGTTCGAAATGTACATAAATAAAATTCAATTTTAACACTACCTAAGGACAAGTGGTAGCCACGCCCGGAAGGCATGGACATCTTCAAAGTCAGCTCCCATCATCCACCGCAGCTACGCTCCAAGATCTGCACGCAAGGTGCAGAAGTGTAGTACGAGTACATCCGATCCTATGTACTCAGTAAGTATCTTGACTAACCTCGATGAAGCAGTGACGAGGATTTTTAGTTAAAAGATACTCACTGATATAACATGTACAATAAACTAGCAATAGAACAATACTACAATATAATAGAAAAGAGTACAGGAAACGAATATGCAAAGCAATAAATGAGTACTAAAAGAGATCACAATTTCATTTTTTCCAATATCTCGACCAATCATTTCCTTAGAGCGATAACTATAAACCACGATAGTAACTCCATAACTTTCATAGTGTGAGAAATGTACTCAAGATATCAAGTTAATGACACGGCAACACCCTTCTTGCATTTATCTCATCCTCACCAAATATACGTATAACAGTACCAACCGGGTTAAAGAAATGCAAATAACAGTAATGACAAAGTGAAAAATACACAGGTAGCAATAACAAACAAGGCAGTACATATGGACAATGGTAACAGACTAGGTAGAAGGCATAGAAATAATGACAGCAATTAGGAAAGAAGAATATAAATTTCACATCTAGCATGGTAGAAGGCCTAGGTGTAGATATAACAAACAAGAGGGAAAGCATGATCTTTATGAGCTAACAACTAGATGGCATGAATAACTAACATGATAGAAATCTTATACGAAAGTGCAACAAATGAAGAACGACATGTATGTAGATATAACAACAAGAAGGAAAACATACTATTAGCAAGTTAAACAAATAGAATGCATGGGCAACACAACAAAAATTGTAACGACCCGACTTGTCGCTTTAAGAATTAACATCTTGTTCGGTGGCTTAAGGTCTCGAGCCGCTTCGTAATATGTGGTATGACTTGCGTACAAGGTCGAGTTAGGTTTTCGGATGATTGGGGATCAATTTGGAAGAAACAATTCTTGTTCTGAAGCTTACATGAAAATCGTAGACCAGAGATTTGACTTTCGTGTAAACGATTCCGGAATGGTATTTTGATGATTCCAATAGTTTCGTACGGTGATTTCAAAATTTGGTGCACGTCCAGATTTGGATTTGCAGGTCCGTAGAATAAATTGAAACTTTTTGGCGAAAGTTAGAAATTGGAATTCGGAAGTTTGACCGGGAGTTGGCTTTATTGATATCGAGCTCGGATTTCGATTCTGAAAATTGGAATAATATCGTTATGTCATTTATGACTTGTGCAAAATTTGAAGTCACTCCAGATTGAATTGATACGCTTCGGCGCAAATCATTGAATTTGGAAATTTCATAACTCATAATTCGATTCGAGGCGCAATTCGTAGTTTTGGCGTTGTTTGATGTGATTTCAGGCCTCAACTAAGTTTCTATCATATTTTGGGACTCGTTCGTATGATTTGACAGGGTCCCGAGGAGCTTGGATGTATTTTTGGATCATTGGTTGACAGGCTAGTAAAGTTAAGAAATATGGGAGTTTGACCATGGTCAATATCGGGTCAATATGACCTCTTTTCAGTATTTTGAGTGTGCGAGTAGGCTCGTAGCGTGTTTTATGATTGAAATTCATATATGGTTCGTGTCAGGGAGGCTCCGGGTGAGTTTCAGGGTGGTTTCAGATCATTTGGGAGAAGTTTGGGTTTGTTAGTTTATGGTGAGGCACTATTCATTCGCAATTACAAACACTGTTCATCTCAGTTGCGAACACTGTTAATTGGATTTTACTGTACATTCTCAAATGTGAAGTTGTTGTCCGCAAATGCGAACCTGGACAGAAACTCAAGGACCAAAAATGGCCATTATCTTCATTTCGTTTTTGGTGTTTGGAGCTCGGGTTTTGGGTGATTTTGGAAGAGTTCTTCACGACTTTGACTTGGGTAAGTGTTCTATATCCAAAAGTGATTATATTTCATAAATCCATGGTTATATTCATCATTTATTTCAGATTTAATTGATGAAATTCAGAAAAATTGTGAAATCTTCCGAAAATGAAAAGAGTAGATTTGTGTCAGGACCGAAAAAATCAGGTGTCATGCGGGAGCTAGTAAAACAAACCTTGAACGACGATAAATCCAACAACGAAAGAGAAATCTACCGAAAGAGATATAAATATTTAACGTGGTTCGGCCAATTGACCTACGTCCATGGGCGGAGATGAGAAATCCACTATATAAAAGAGAGTACAAAATATCAAGAGAACAACCTCACGAAGAGGCAAACACAAGTGACACACTAACACTTGTCCCGTAAAGTTCTCCCCCTAAACACGACTCTCAAACTCCATATGACTACATTGTGGATGCTACTAAATGAGAAGGAAGGATCCTCAATGTATAGAAGTACAAACATTTTCCTGCATGAAAATGGACTAGCCAAATATGAAAGATTTATAATTTCCTTATACAAGAATGAAAAAACAACTATGGTAAATATGTCGTCATTTCCTTCAACGGATAGGAAAACTAAATATGATAAGAAAATCAAGACAACACCCAACAATTTGGAGAACGATTTATTATTAGAATTCGATATATCGAGCAACGGCTTTTTCGAGCCATATTGCATTTTCTTTTATGATTGGAAAAAGAAGAGTTGGAGAGGAATTGAAATGATGGAACTTTCAGTTGCAGAAGAAACTAAGATTACTGGAGAATGTGTTGTATCAGGTGGTGTTAGTTTCAAAACTGATTATTTGGAATATAACTGCACTTCTTTATAGTCCTAATGCTTGCATTAGGACAGGGAGCCTTGGAGCAACCATAATGTTGTCTACACATGATTTATAGATCACGGGTTCGAGCCGTAGAAACAGTCACTTATACTTGTATTAGGGTAGACTGTCTACGTCATATTCATTGGAGTGTGGGCCTTCCCCGAACCCTGCATAAAGGCGGAATACTTTGTGCACCGAACTGCTCCTTCTTCTTTATAGTCATAATTCTTACGCAATATATCACCGTTTATTCACTGAAAAGAGCCTTTCTCTCGTATTTTACTTCTCTTCGCTATCTATCTTTATGTTTTTTGTGACTGATAAGTGATAAAAACAAAATAAAAACAGAAGAGTAGGATCACAACTTACCACCCTGCACGTATGTTTTCTTTGTATTTTGAGTTTTGTTTTAATGGACTCCTTCACCATGTGGATGTAGTGATTATATAAAGCTCAAAAAATGTGACCTTCTTTAGGTTTATATAGATTAAAATCATGAAATGGTCAAATCAATAGTCAAAATATTGTTTCCTTCATTTGCAAAGAGGTAACAGAATAAATCAAATAAATCAAACTACATATGTCTAAACCACAGTCAATTATGGCGGAGCCGACTACAGAAAATCATGGAATTTTACTATGGCAGACCAGCTTACTTGTCCACAACGATATTCTTTTTCTATTTACAATTTTACCCTCTCATCGCTGCTTCTGTAAATTTATCTTAGCCACCATTGACAGCGATCTCTTGATCTTCCTGACAAGAACTCTAAATGGATCACTTCTTGATGATGATTAAGCTCAGATAAGACTGCATTTGGTTTCATATGATTTCTACATAATGGGCAAGTCATATTGCGTCCACAATTCATCCACCTATCCAAACAAACCCTATGAAAAAGATGATCACATCTTAACTCTCTAACTTCTTCGCCTTCTTCAATCTTGCACAAGCATATTGCACATTCCACTGCATCCAAATTAGACCCCGAATCGTGCTCGAAACGCCTTACCCTAAGCTCATTAATATTATGATCATGAGGTGGATCAGTAACTTCAGAAATACTAGTAGTGAAATTATAGTTACAAGAATGAGAGAAAGATTGAAAGAATAAAACATTTGAAGCCCATTTCAAATGAATAACAATAAACTCTATGTAGTTTAGTAATTTTGATTGAGGAAACATTTGAAATGCTTTTTTAAAGAGGTAGCTGAAGATAATACTGAGAAAGAAGAAAGAGATGGCTAATGAAGCTGGACTCATTTTTTTTTAGTGACTATTGAACTTTTTGAGATATAACTTTGTTTGAGATTTCCTGCTGTAAGAGAATGCACACTTAGCTAGCTTTATATAGTTTGCTAAAGAGAGGACTGAGTTGATGAGAAATTATATAAAATCTATCAATTAAACATGTGGACTATTTCACCATTTCTATTTCTGTTATTCCATACCATCTTTTATTTCTACTTGTGATGAGGCGGGCGCTCAGAAATTTCTCTTTTAATTAATAAATTAATATTAAGTATATTATTTGTGAGTGCTATTTTCTGGTATGGTATGTGGTGCAGGTTGAATGCCACAATTCAACTGTCTGAAATAGGTCAATAAAAGTGTCCCAATATTTGGACGTAAAAAAGAGAAAAAATAAGTGTGGTCTTTACCCTAACAATGAGTAACAATTTAAATTTATAATGAGGTTTTAAAGATATGTGATTTAATCCAATACTAATTACTTTAACAAAAAAAGTAAGTATGTGAGTTGAGTAAGCAAATTAAATTAAACCAGTATATGAACAAGCCTCTTCCTCGAGCCCCAAGGTGACCTTGAGAAAGACCTCAATGAACAGTATAAATAAACAAAGAGGGCGTAATAAAGCTAAAGGACGATTTTTGAGAGATAAGCAGAAAAGTAAAGGTGTACATTCTTTGCCAATGATTGATGATTATTGCAAATGATTGGGTTCCCTTTATATAGGAGGGGAACCCTAAATAAGGTCATTTCTATTTACAGTAAAGAATCTTATTGGGACAGCTGTATAACCACCTGGTACGGATTTGTACTAATTCATACAAATCTATTCCGTAATTTACGCCATGATCTTGGGGACGCGGCGAGAATCTTATCCTTTTGTAACAAACTCATAACGGCACTGTTTTTGAATCGATCATACTTGGATCCGTTGTTCCTCAAGAACTTTAGGTCTTCGAGCTTCTTATTCTGCCTTCGAGCCCGAGCCAGGTCTCTATCAAACTTCTGCCCTCGATGCGATCTCTCGAGCCTACAAACTCGGGATCATACGATTTTGACCGTACACAGATAGTCCCCGCGTTTCTTAGAATAAAATGATAAGAAATGATTTGATTCTCGTCCCTTCGATGACTCATCCATGATGCCAACCTCGTAACGTCAGCGACTGATGTGATTGAAAGGTCGCATCCGCACAGTTCCCTAAGGCCAATAATTGAAGGCGGCTGATGGTCGGCCGTTTGGCTTCCTCAATAAGCTTAAGAGACCTCTATAAATAACCCAACTCCTCAGTTTTGCAAACTTTACATCCCAAAGCGTTCATTTTCTCAGAGTTTACCCTTCTCTCATAATCCATCACCAACTTCTTCTATTCTTTTGAATTTCTCAACAACAATGGCCAAAACGTCTAAGACTGTTCCCCAGAAAGAGAAAGCATCTTCGTCATCACGGCCATCTAGAAGTAAAGTGGTAGTGCCACCTCGTATCGAGGAGTGTATTCCCGGGCCGTGCGAAACAACTTCCGATTTCAAAATCGATAAACCTTCCTCAGTCCCGGGTCGATGTGAACCCATGTCCCCATATATTAGTTTGATAACCGATGTCGAACTCAAGCAGGTGAAAATAGATTGCAATTGGGAGATAAAAGACCTGGTGTCCCTTCCTCTGAAGAGGACATTACTACTCAAAAAGTAGGGTACCTGAGCGGCGTATACCTATCTGTTCACGTTGGGTCCCGTAGATCCTGCTCTGGGTTCCATACACCTAGTCCTCGATTTTTGCCAACAATACCAAGTGACGGTTGGTCAGATCTACCCCTTATTCTGGAGAATCGTCAACCTGATCAGATACTTCTCGAGCCAGGTCGAGGGGATGTCTTTTACCCTCGACCATCTGGTCATGCGATACAGTCATCGCCTTTATCGAGGTGACCTGATAAAGCTGCAACGCCGGTCCTCGAAATCTCTCTTATCCATCATCGATGAGGACAAGGGTCGAGAGTGGATGAGTCGGTTCATCCGAATCAGGACCTCTGACCTGATTCCTGCTGAGAGGATGACATTCCCCGAGGAATGGAACATGAAACGTAAGTACAAGCTTATCGATAATGATCGAATACTCCACTTTTTATGATCTTTCTCGATCTTATCCCTTTCTCGATCTCATTATTTCATAATGACGCAACCGTTGCTTGGTTTCCTGGTGCAGTTCCGGACCTCCCACTCTAGGTTCGGCTTCTATCCTCTACTTCTTCATATGCCGAACACAAGTGGCTTGATTTGGCCAAAGGTCGATGGGAGGCCAAAAATCATGGTGAGTTCTATTGTTTGCATACTTGTGTTCCTTAGTGAAATACTTACTTGTATTTTTATGCAGGCCTCGGAGACGCCGTTGCTATGCGGCCGCTCCGCCTGGTGAAGAAGAAACCCCAAAGTCTGTTAAGGAGAAGAAAAGAAAGAGGGGGTCGCTCGCAAGTTCCCCGAAGCCAAAGAAAATAAAGCTTCGAAAGCCTAAGGCCGATACCGTGGCCCTATCTCCGGAAATAGCCCAAACTTCTTTGTGCTGAGAACAAAGAGGAAGACGACGAAGATGATGGCTGCATGTTGTCGTAAAAGAGGAAGCACTGATGCTTCAAAGGCCGCTGAACCGATGGTGGAAGATGCGGTTCAATATTGAACCAAAGAAATTTCAGAGGGGAGCTCGAGCAAAGTCCCCGAGCCATCAGGTGGAAAAAGTGCGCCTGGTCCCAGGGGACACTTGGTGGGTAAGCTTGAACAACCTAATTTCGAGGCCCTTCAAAGACAGAATAATATCCTAAGTGAATCAATTGGGGTAATTGGTGTAGATGATTCACCGCCGGGCCCGGTGTTCTCCGAAGGGAAATTTCGGGATGCCCAGGCCATGAGGACTCCTGATGTGTGAACGGCCCATGAAGGGGCAGACATTTTTCGGGAGTGCCTTGGTGGGATCTAGGATGGTCCCGATCCTGACGCCTTGTTTATTTTTTATGAGGCCTAAGGGCTTCTTAAACAAGTAAGTTTTTGTCTTCATAATTATGCTCGAATTTAATTCTCATCTTTCTAAGTTTAACTCCCTTTCTTTGCGTGAAGGTTGTGTTGCTTCACCGACAAGCATTTTCCAAATCTCGGGCCGAGCTAGCTCGATGTGAAGCCGAACTTAAGAAGCTGATGGAAGAGAGGGATGGCTTTAAGCGCCTTTATGTACAGAAAGAGGAGGAGGTCAGGGATCTCCGAGTCGAGTTGGAGAAGGCTCATCAAGAACAGACCGAGCTTATTGAAAAGGTAATACAACTCTCGAGGATTTGTTATGACTTTATCCGATTAGGTGACTTACACTTTAACTTTGCAGGTTTAGCAACAGGGCGAGTTGGTGGAGCAGCTTCGAGAACAAGTCAAGATGAAAGAGGTCGAGATCCTAGGGTGGAGACAACACATGGACCGTCTTGCCTGGAAGAAAGATACACTTCGGGAGCAACTGTCTTTAGTCGAACACCAGCTTCAATATGAGAAGGAGGAAAGCTTCACCCCGGGCTGCAAAATTGAGGAGCTCGAAGCTAAATTGGTCGCGTAGCTTGCGAAAGCCAAATTCGAGGCGGAGGAATTTGTGTCCTCGTACCGAGCTGACGTTGTAGCCGCTAACACTCGGGCACAGGAGATATCTGTTGCGGACTAAATTAAGCTATCATGTTCCTTAACCATGCTAGGATGCAGTCACGGAGAAAAGCCTTCGAGGAGGTGCACACTCGAGGCTTCGATCTCTCAGCTGATTTCGACCAAGAAAAAAATTTAGAGGAAGAGGCTGCCGCTTTGGTCTCCGACGAAGAGGGTTCCGCTAGCGGTTCCGAGAGCGAGGAAGATGAAGATGAAGTCCCCGAGGAGGATGTTCCCGAAGATGCGCCTCCCGAGGATGCGGCCCCGAAGTAGATTAGGCTCCTTAATTTTGGTTTTTGTATTTTTGTGTAAGGGCCCCTTGTAAACATCTTTTATAATTATAAAGGATCCTTTTTCTTCATCTTTGGTTTGTGTTGAATTCTATTTTGTCTTCATTTGCGAAAATATTTGATGTTATAACTCTTATGAACAGTCCGAATGTTGTCTTAGACTCAGAATATGATAAGCCCCTAGGCTTTTTATCGATTAACAGGCGATCTTCATACTAGAATACCTCTTTAAGGTTTTTGTTAATCCTCGAGCCAAACTTAAATCGATTTGACGTGAGCTAGGGATGATGGGACTCTTGAGTCCGAGTTGAGTGAAAACAAGGTCTCGAACCCTATATGTTTTGGCCCTTAGGCTTTTTTAGGTTGGGGTAAATTGGCCTCTAAAATGGCTATAAGTTTTCCCTCTTTTTGGCTAAAAGACTTCGTGAGAATTTTTCTATGCCTTAGCATGTGTTTTTTTTGTTTCCGTTGGGTTTTTCGAAGGTTCGATACCTCATTTGTAATCGTTTTGTGTTATGATAATTGAATACCTCTAGAGGCTTTTTTAGAAGGCTGATTTTATCGAAGGCTTTAAATTATTCATGGGCTGATTTTTTTGAGGCCCTTTTTACTTTCGGTCGTAGCCTTTTTTATATGACTGTAGTCTTTTAGTAAGGCCGTAGCCTTTGGGTATGTCTCTTGGACTTGTTTTCCGATAACCTTTTGAATTTGTTCAAAAGGTTAGTCCTCGAGTATGATGGCCTTAGCCTTTATGTCGATGGTTGCCTCTTTGAGGTCTTATGAGTTTAAGTTTGCATAGTTCGAATGTGTTTGACTATCGATGTTAGTCCTCGAGTGGTCGAGATGTACTTGTTTCTTGTCTCTTGAGCCTTTTCTCATATAGAATCGTAAGTATGGAGTACCAAATTTCCTCAAGACATGAGATGTTTTAATAAAAAAGGTTCTTCTTTCAATAACTCGTATGTGTGTACATGTTTTGCGTTTGAAGCTTGATATTCCTATATGGGCACGGTTCCTTTGACTGTTTGGTTCATTACAAAGTTTCTCTATTGAGGCCTTCTTAGGCGTGAAATATTTTCCTCAAAAATGCGAGTCCCTGAGGGGTGATGTCCCCCAGTATTCGAGGTTGATTGGAAAGAACCCTTGGATACTTGTTGAATTCCCCTTAGGTAGCATATAATTGTTGCCTCGTTAACAACCTTGCCGGGAAAACCCATTTGGGATAAAACCCGATCTAAGGGAAAAAGAGTGCAATGCATTCTTTAAAACCTAAGGTCTTCGAGTTGAAGAATGCCTCGACATCTTCGATCAAACACCTGCGATGAGTTAGTCTTAAATATAAATGGAAAAAGAAGAAAGTCATACCTTAGCAATAATATTGTTTGAGTAGTGATACATTCCAGTTGGTTGGTAGTTGTTCACCTTCCATTGTGCTAAGTTTGTAAGATCCCTTCCCCACGACTCCAATGACTCGGTACGGTCCTTCACAATTAGGGCCTAATTTTCCTTCATTGGGTCTCGAGTATTGAGGGTGACCTTCCTTAGAACTAAGTCCCCAATTCCGAAGTGGCGAAAGTTCGCCCTTCTGTTATAATACCTCTCGATCCTTTGCTTTTGTGTGTCCATTTGGACAAGTGTCTAGTAGTTCGAGACAAGTGTTCATAGCCTCGTGGTTTGAATCCTTGGTGGTATGCTGAAACCTGACGCTGGGCTCCCAGAACTCGACCGGAATCAACGCTTCGGACCCATACACCAAATAGAATGGAGTTTCCCCTGTGCTTGATTTCGACGTCATTCGATATACCCATAGTGCCTCGGGAAACACTTCTCTCCACTTCCCTTTAGCATCGTTCAACCTCTTCTTCAAATTTTGGATAATAGTTTTGTTCGTCGACTCTGCCTGGCCATTTGCGCTTGGGTGATACGATGTCGATAAAATCCTCTTGATCTTGTGATCTTCGAGGAACTTTGTCACTTTGCTGCCGATAAATTGCTTCCCATTTTCGCATACTATTTCAGTGGGTATCCCCAACCGACACACGATGTGGTCCCATATGAAATCTATGACTCTTTTTCTCTTACTTTCTCGAAGGCCTGTGCTTCTACTCATTTTGAAAAATAATCAGTCATAAACAAAATGAACTTAGCTTTACCTGGTGTCGTTCGCAGAGGGCCGACAATGTTCATCCCCTATTTCATGAATGGACACGGGGATAGGACCGAATGGAGGTTTTCGCGGGACTGATGGATCATCGGTGCAAACCTTTGGCATTTATCACACTTTCAAACGAAATCCTTAATATCTCTTTCCATTCTATCCCAGTAATATCCGGCTCTAATTACTTTACGAACCAAAGAGTCAGCGCCAGAGTGGTTCCCACAAGTGCCTTCGTGGATCTCTCGTAATACATAATCGGTGCCCCTTAGTCTTAAGCATATTGCCAGTGCTCCGTCGAAGGTCCTCCTATACGATATTCCATTTTCATCTAGAATGAATCGAGCCGCTTTGGCTCGTAGAGCCCTCGATTCCTTGGGGTCCGAGGGAAGCTTTCCGTGCTTCAGATACTCGACATATTTATTCCTCCAATCCCACATAAAACTTGTAGAATTAATCTCAGCATGGCCTTCCTCCACCACGGATCTCAACAACTGGACAACAGTCCCCAGGACAATATCATCTTCCTCAACCGATGATCCCAAGTTCGCAAGCGCGTTGGCCTTACTGTTTTAATCTCGAGGTATATGGTCCAATGTCCATTCCTTGAAGCGGTGCAATGTTACTTGCATCTTGTCAAATATCTTTGCATACTATCTTCTCGGACTTCAAAGCTTTTGTTTACTTGATTCTCTACCAGAAGAGAGTCGCATTTGGCTTCGATGACCTCTGCTCCCAGGATTTTGACCAATTGGAGACCGCTACCTCAGACACAACCAAGTATAAGTAAAGTTTATCGTCTTCCTTTGGAGTGTGAAGTAGGGGCGGGCACGAAAAATACCGCTTTAGCTCCTCCAATGCTCGCTGACATTCCGGAGTCCATGCAAAGCCATTCTTCTTTTTTAGTAGGGAGAAGAATTGATGGCTCCGATCCGATGACCTTGAGATAAATAGGCCTAGAGCAGCTATCCGCCCGGTTAGCCGTTGTACGACCTTCACACTGTCCACGATGGTGATCTCTTCGATGGCTTTAATTTTGTCGGGGTTGATTTCGATCCCCCTGTTCGATACCATGAAACCCAAGAACTTGCCGAGCCAACCCCGAAGGCACATTTCTCAGGGTTGAGCTTCATGTTGTACTTTCTTAAGATCTCGAACGTTGCTTGCAAATTAGTCAAATTGTCCTCTGTGCGCAGGGACTTAACTAGCATGTCATCAATATAAACTTCCATAGATTTGCCTATCTGTTGTTCAAACATTTATTAACTAGGCATTGGTACGTAGCCTCTGCGCTTTTTATCCCAAAGGGCATTACGTTGTAACAATATGTTCCATATTCGTAATAAACGAAGTTTTTTCCTGGTCCTCCGGGTTCATTTGAGTATGATTTTACCCGGAGTAGGCATCGAGAAATGTTAGGATCTCGTGGCCAGCCGTGGCACTCTATCATACGATCAATTTTAGGAAGTGTGAAAGAGTCTTTAGGGCACGCCTTGTTAAAATATTTTTAATCTACACACATTCTAAGTTTGTTTCCCTTTTGGGGAATACTACTACAATACTCGGGGTATTTTACTTCCCTAATGGACCTTATTTTGAGAAGTTTAGTTACCTCATCCTTTATGAATGTGTGCTTCACCTCGGACTGGGGTATTCTCTTTTGCTTTACCGGTTTGAACCTGGGGTCGAGACTCAGTCGATGGGTGGTTATCTCCGAGGGGATCCTTGTCATATCTAAATGGGACCAAGCAAAACAATCTATGTTATCGATAAGGAATTGAATGAGTTTTTTCCTGAGTTCGGGGGTTAACCCCGTTCCCAGGTATACCTTCTGTTTCGGTAGATACTCGATCAATATCACCTGCTCTAGTTCCTCGATCTTATACCTCGTTGCATCCAACTCCTCGGGGGCGACCAAAGCTCGGAGGGTAAGCAAGTCTTCTCCCCCATCCTCGACTACCTGTTTCTCGGATTTAATCGAGGATGTGGACTGTGATTGCTATTTGGCCGTCTTCTTCTTTTGTATGTTCGACTTTTTCGAGATCGAGGGTGTCGATACTGGTGTCAAATCGTGAACTGCAAACATCTCCTTTGCTGCATGTTGCTCCCCGTACACTGTCTTCACATCATCTTTTATCTGAAATTTCATCATTTGGTGAAGGGTCGAGGTTAATTCCCTCATGCTATGGATCCATGGCCTCCCAAGCAATGCATTGTACCTCATGTCACCTTCTATGACATGAAATTTAGTGTCTTGTATAGTCTCGACCAAGTTCACTGGGAGGATTATTTATCCATTCGTCGTTTCTCTCGCCATGTTGAAGCCATTCAAGACTCGAGATGAAGGTATGATTTGATCTAGCAGTCTGAGCTGCTCCACGACCCTTGACCTTATTATGTTCGCCGAGCTACCTGGATCCACAAGAATACGTTAAACTTGAAATTATTTAACATAATAGAAATTACCAGTACATCATTGTGCGGCTGAGAGAGGCCTTCGGCGTCTTCTTCATTGAATGTAAGGGTGCCTTTGGGCTCATAGTCTCGATTCTGCTTCTCCCTTGTAATTGACACTTTAGTGCGTTTGAACACAGGTCCCTGTGGGACATCGACTCCGCCGATGATCATATGAATAACATGTTGAGGCTCCTCTGGTTCATTCTTCCTATTGGCATCTCTTACCCTGAAATGGTTTTTGGCTCTGTCACTGAGAAATTCCCGAAGATGCCCCTCGTTGAATAATCAGGCTACCTCATCTCTTAATTGTCGGCAATATTTGGTCATGTGCCCATGTGTCACGTGATACTTACACATCAAGTTGGGATTCCTTTTAGAAGAATCCGTTTGTATAGGTTTGGGCCATCTGGTATCCCTAATCTTCCCAATGGCTGAAATGATCCCCGAGGCATTGTTGCAGAAATTCTGTTTCGATATTCGAGGTGCCTCTGCCGGTCCTGTACGCCTATCAAATACGTACTTCTCATGAGTCCCCGAGGATTCTATCCTCAATCCACTCTTCGATCATTTTGAGGTATGTTGCGCCTCGAACTATTTCTTCATTCTTCGACATACGGCTAATACCGTTCTTTTTTCGACTTTGGTTCCTTGTCTGCGTCCCTCAAATCCTTTGCTGATAATCTGCTCGGATAAACCGAACCCGAGGGAGCTCCCAACTGGTCGTCATCGATCCTAATCTTTGAATGATATTGGTTATGCACATCCGCCCAAGTCATGGTGAGATACTCAATCAAGTTTTGTTTTAACTGTTGTGACGCTATCTTGCTCCGCTCGTTTAACCCCTGGGTGAAAGCTTGAACGGACCAATCATTGGAGACTGATGGTAGTTCCATTCGTTCCATCTGAAATCGGGACACGAATTCCCTTAACATCTCGTTGTCCCTTTGTTTAATTTTGAAAACGTCTGATTTCCTTGTTGCAACTTTTATAGCATCAGCATGTTATGTTCCTTCATAAATGAATATGCCAACATGGTGAATAAATCGATAGAGTTCGGGGGCAGGTTGTGGTACCAAATCATAGCCCCTTTGGACAAAGTCTCCCCAAATTTCTTAAGCAGAACCGATTCAATTTCATCGTCCTCCAAGTCGTTTCCTTTTATACCGCATGTGTACGTAGTGACATGCTCATTAGGATCGGTGGTCCTGTTGTATTTAGGTATGTGCTGCATGTGAAACTTATTTGGAATAGGCTTCGGAGCCGTGCTGGTTTTGCACAAATTTTTTGGAATCAAGACCTTTCAATATCGGAGGCACTCCTGGTATTTGGTCGACACGTGAGTTGTATGTATCCACCTTTTTATCATTATCCTCGATCCTTTTTTCTCCTGAATCGATCCATTTTGTGAGTTCTTCGAGCATTCTCATGATAGTTGGGTCAGCCCCAGATCCATTATCACTCGACCTTTCTGGTATTGGTTCAGCACGACAAGTAGTTTCTGGAACCATCACGCTCGGAGTCCTTTGTTTACTTTGCAGCTGAACGATAGCAATCTATTGCGCTTGTAACATTTCGAAGATTACTTGGAGGCTAACTTCCCCATCTTCTCGACTCTGTGTTCTTTGGCCGCTAGGTCGGGTCTCTCCTCGTACGCTTCCTCCGACGTCGGTGCCTAAGTCGGCGTTTAGAGCAATGTGTGAAACAACATCGACTAGATCCACATTTGGCACTCCCCCAGGGTTTATCGGTGGTACACCGACCCCTATATTGTTGTTTTTCCCATGAAATCTGAGACCTTCGCTGTTGTGAATAGGTGCGTTTTGCGAGTTTGACATGTTTTAATCCTGAGAATCAGAAAATCTTGACAAGAAAAAGTGTAAAAATATCGTGTGTAATGAGAATCAGTAATGAAATAATCATTATTATCTTTAGCCCCACGGTGGGCGCTAAACTATTTACCCAAAAAAATTGAGTAACAATTTAAATTTATAATGAGGTTTTAAAGATATGTGATTTAATCCAATACTAATTACTTTAACAAGAAAAGTGAGTATGTGAGTTGAGTAAGAAAATTAAATCAAACCAGTATATGAACAAGTCTCTTCCTCGAGCCCCAAGGTGACCTCGAGAAGGACCTTGATGAACAGTATAAATAAACAAAGAGGACGTAATAAAGCTAAAGGACAACTTTTGAGAGATGAGAAAAAAAGTAAAGGTGTATATTCTTTGCCAATGATTGATGATTATTACAAATGATTGGGGTCCCTTTTATATAGGAGGGAAATCCTAAATAAGGTACATTTCTATTTACAGTAAAGAATCTTATTAGGACAGATGTGTAACCACCTGGTACGGATTTGTACTAACTCATAAAAATCTATTCCGAAATTTACGCCATGATCTTGGGGACATGGCGAGAATCTTATCCGTTTGTAACAAACTCATAACGGCGCTATTTTTGAATCTATCGTACTTGGATCCCATGTTCCTCAATCACTTTAGGTCTTCGAGCCTCTTATTCTGCCTTCGAGCCCGAGCCAGGTCTCTATCGAACTTTTGCCCTCGATGCGACCTCTCGAGCCTACAAAATTGGGGTCATATGACTTTGATCATACACAGATGGTCCACGCGTTTCTTAGAATAAAATGATAAGAAATGATTTGATTCTCGTCCCTTCGATGCCACATCCATGATGCCAACCTCGTGACGTCAGCGACTGATGTGATTGAACGGTCGCGTCCGCACAGTTCCCTAAGGCCATTAATTGAAGGCGGCTGATGGTTGGCCGTTTGGCTTCCCCAACACGCTTAATCGACCTCTATAAATAACCCAACTTCTCAGTTTCGCAAACTTTACTTCTCAAAGCTGTCTTAAATTTCTCTGAGTTTACCCTTCTTTCATAATCCATCACCAACTTGTTCTTTTCTTTTGAATTTCTCAACAACAATGGCCAAAACGTCTAAGACTGTTCCCCAGAAAGAGAAAGCATCTCCATCATCACGACCATATAGAAGTAAAGTGGTGGTGCCACCTCGTATCGAGGAGTGTATTCTCGGGTCGTGCGAAACAACTTTCGACTTCAAAATCGATAAACCTGCCTCAGTCTCGGGTCGATGTGAACCCATGTCCCCGTATATTAGTTTGATAACCGAAGTCGAACTCAAGCACGTGAAAATAGATTGCAATTGGGAGAAAAAACACGTGTTGGTCCCTTCCTCTGAAGAGGACATTACTACTCATAAAGCAGGGTACCTGAGGGTGTATACCCATCCATTCACGTTGGGTCCCATAGATCCTGCTCTAGGTTCCGTAGACCTAGTCATTCTCGATTTTTGCCAACAATACCAAGTGACGCTTGGTCAGATCTAGCCCTTATTCTGGCGAATCATCAACTTGATCAAATACTTCTCGAGCCAGGTCGAGGGGATGTCTTTTACCCTCGACCATCTGGTCAGGCTATACAGCCCTCAACTTTATCGAGGTGGCCTAATAAAGATGCAACACCGGTCCTCAAAATCTCTCTTCTCCACCATCGATGAGGACAAGGATCGAGGTTGGATGAGCTGGTTCGTCCGAATCAGGACCTCCGACCTAATTCCTGCTGAGAGGATGACATTCCCCTAGGAATGGAGCATGAAACGTAAGTACAAGCTTAACGATAGTGATGGAATACTCCGGTTTTCTGATCTTTCTCGATCTTATCCTTTTCTCGATCTCATTTTTTCATAATGACACAGCCGTTGCTTGGTTTCCTTGTGCGGTTCCGGACCTCCCAGGCTGGGTTCTTCTTCTGGCTTCTACTTCTTCGTACGCCGAATGGAACTGGCGTGATTTGGCCAAAGGTCGATGGGAGGCCAAAAATCATGGTGAGTTCTATTGTTTGCATATTTGTGTTCCTTAGTGAAATACTTGTATTTTTATGCAGGCCTCAGAGACGTCGTTGCTATGCGATCGCCCCTTCCCGGTGAAGAAGAAATCCCAAAGCCCGTTAAGGAGAAGAAAAGGAAGAGGGGATCTCCCGCAAGCTCCCCGAATCCAAAGAAAAGAAATATTCGAAAGCCTAAGGATGATACTGTGGCCCTATCTCCGGAAATTGCCCAACTTCTTTGTGCTGAGAACGAAGAGGAAGACGGCGAAGAGGGAAAAGATTATGGATGCCTGTTGGTATCTAGGAAAAGAGGAAGCATTGATGCTTCGAAGGCCGCTAAACCGATGGTGGAAGATGCGATGCAATCTTGAACCGAAGAAATTTCGGAGGGAGCTCGAGCAAAGTCCCCGGTCCATCAGGTGGAAAAAGTGTGCCTCGTCCCAGGGAACACTTGGTGGATGAGATCGAAGAGCCTAATTCCGAGTCCCTTCAAAGACAGGATAATATCCCAAGTAAATCAATTGGGGTAATCGATGTAGATGATTCGTCATCGGGCCCGGTGTTCTCCGAAGGGAAATTTCGGGATGCCCAGGCCATGAGGACTCCTGATGTGTGAACGGCCCATGAAGGGGGCGACATTTTTCGGGAGTGCCTTGGGGGTATCGAGGATGGTCCCGATCCTGACGCCTTGTTTATTTTTTATGAGGCCTAAAGGCTTCTTAAACAAGTAAGTTTTTGTCTTCATAATTATACTCGTGTTTAATTCTCATCTTTCTAAGTTTAACTCCCTTTCTTTGCGTGAAGGCTATGTTGCTTCACCGACAAGCATTTTCCAAATCTCGGGCCAAACTACCCCGATGTGAAGCCGAACTTAAGAAGCTGGTGGAAGAGAGGGATGAACTTAAGCACCTTTATGTACAGAAAGAGGAGGAGGCCAGGGATCTCCGAGTCAAGTTGGAGAAGGCTCATCAAGAACAGACCGAGCTTATTGAAATGGTAATACAACTCGCGAGGATTTTTTATGCCTTTATTCGATTAGGTGACTTAAACTTCAACTTTGCAAGTTCGGCAAAAGGGCGAGCTGGTGGAGCAGCTTCGAGAAGAGGTCAAGATGAAAGAGGCCGAGACCCTAGGGTGGAGACAACACATGGACCGTCTCAGCTCGGAGAAAGATACACTTCGGGAGCAACTGTCTTTAGTCGAACACCAGCTTCAAAATGCGAAGGAGGAAAGCTTTGCCCCAGACTGCAAAATTGAGGAGCTCGAAGCTAAATTGTTCGTGGAGCTTGCGAAAGCCAAATTCGAGGCAGAGGCATTTGTGTCCTCGTACCGAGCTGACGTCTTATCTACTAGCACTTGGGCACAAGAGATCTCTGCTGTGGCCGAAATTAAGTTATCATGTGCCCTTAACCATGCTAGGTTGTAGTCTCGGAGAAAAGCTTTCGAGGAGGTGCAAGCTCGAGGCTTCGTTCTCTCATAAATTTCTCTTTTAATTAAAAATTAATATTAAGTATATTATTTGTGAGTGCTATTTTCTTGTATGGTATGTGGTGCAGGTTGAATGCCGCAATTCAACTGTCTGAAATAGGTCAATAAAAGTGTCCCAATATTTGGACGTAAAAAAGAGAAAAAATAAGTGTGGTGTTTACCCTAAAAACTGAGTAACAATTTAAATTTATAATGAGGTTTTAAAGATATGTGATTTAATCCAGTACTAATTACTTAACAAAAAATTAAGTATGTGAGTTGAGTAAGCAAATTAAATCAAATCAATATATGAACAAGCCTCTTCCTCGAGCCCGAAGGTGACCTCGAGAAGGACCTCAATGAACAGTACAAATAAACAAAGAGGACGTAATAAAGCTAAAGGATAATTTTTGAGAGATGAGAAAAAAAGTAAAGGTGTATATTCTTTGCCAATGATTCATGATTATTACAAATGATTGGGGTCCTTTTTATATAGGAGGGGAATCCTAAATAAGGTACATTTCTATTTACAGTAAAGAATCTTATTAGGACAGTTGTGTAACCACCTGGTACGAATTTGTACTAATTCGTACAAATCTATTCCGAAATTTACGCCATGATCTTGGGGACATGGAGAGAATCTTATCCTTTTTTAACAAACTTATAACGACACTGTTTTTGAATCGATCGTACTTGGCTCCGATGTTCCTCAAGCACTTTAGGTCTTCGTGCCTCTTATTCTGCCTTCGAGCCCGAGTCAGGTCTCTATCGAACTTCTGCCCTCGATGCGACCTCTCGAGCCTACAATCTCAGGATGATATGATTTTGACCGTACACATATGGCAAGTTTGATCAAGAAAATAGATTATGCCAAAAAGCAAGATCTAACGATTAAGTCTTTTATATTTCAAAATAATGAACTTTCTTAAAACTCAGTTATATACGGAGGGTTATCACTTGCCTTTAGGGGTTGTTTGGTTTGAAGACAAATTATGTTGGGATTAGTTATTGTGGTATTATTTTATATTGATTGTTTGTATGTTATATTAATTTGGGGATGCCAATTTTACTGTTTTATCCTGAGATTTTTATTTCACCCTCGGACCGATATAAGTTATCTTGGTATTATTTTTAATCATGTATAATTTATCCTAGAATTAGTTACCAAATAAAGAATAAGACGATACTAAATTTTTATTGCAAAATTATTTTGTTTATCCATCGTACCAAATAATCCCTTAGTTTCAACCTTGATTGGGCTTGATCCTGATCAAGTAACTGTAGCAGTCCCTTCATAAACCTAGGGCCACATGATAAGAAATTTGTGCACACTCCACGTTAGATTGTTAAAATAGCATGGACCAGTCAGTTTTCAGATGGTAATCGAAAAATAAATAGTATTTGTAAAGTCGTTGAAAAATATTCACTATTTTGCTGAAAAAGAGAAAGTTCCAGCATAATATGCTGGATTATGGAGCTCCTGCGTATAAACTTCTAGTATATTATGTTAGAACTCCAGCACACGAAAAGGTCCGGCATAATATGCTGGATTATGGAGCTCCTGCATATATGCGTCCTCCATATTATGTTGGATCTCCAGCACATTATACTGGAAGCTCATATGTAAAAAAATCGAACTCTAACATTTTTGTTTAGATTTTATCTTTACATGAAAAAGTAGCTAAATTTCGATTATTTTTGAAAGTGTGACTATTTTTCAATTACAAGTTGTAAATCTGGCTATTTATTATTTTTTATTCCCATTAGATTCCATAATCCGAATATACTCATTGATTTAAATCGCAAGAGCCCGCCCCCTCTATAATTTAACAAATACCATCCCTAGTTCATACTTCACTGTCTATTCACTTATGACACAAAGCATGATAAAACTAATCCTAAACAATGAAATATAGGACTAAATCTCAACGTATATTGCTTGAAAAAACCTTAATGATCTCCAATGGTGTAATATCTCTGTAAATTTCCATTAACCATAAAATAACATATTAGACTCATCAATTTATATCCCCAAGTGAAATGATTTTTGGACGTCGCAAATCGCAATTGTCCTTAAATTCATGTGATTGTTGCGGAGGGGTCACGCTCTACAATCTTGGAATCTTGTCATTCATTAAGGTCATGCGATCCGAGATAATGCATCACCAAATGGCTCGGTGAACTGATTAGGATCTTTCGACGCTTACTCACAGATCTCAATTTTTTTTTAATTTATTGCGTGTAACGATCTGACCAGTCGTTTTGAGCTTTAGTGCACCATTCGGCGGTTTAAAGCCTTGAGTAGCTTCATTTAAGGTATTACGACTTGTACGCATGGTCGTAATTGAATTTCGGAAAGTTCGAGTTAATTTGGAAAGAAATATCTAAATTCGGAAGCTTTAAGTTGGAAAATTGGCTAAGATTTGACTTTTGAGTAAACGACATCGGAATCGAAATTTGAAGGTTCCCATAGGTTGGTTTGAGGTGGCCTTTGGTGTTATTGATGTCCGTTTGGGATTCCAAGTCTTGGAGTAGGTTCGTATTTGATGATTGATAATAATTTCATATTTTTAGTGCATTACTTACCTTACATTTTGGTGCTCTAATACTAAATTGTATTATATCTATATTTAATTGGGTTTTTTATGTATAGGTAATTTGAAGATGAAATTTAGGAGCAAAGTAAATATTTTAATATGTATTTTATACACTAAAATTGTGGGATCATTAATTATGTGATTATGAAGAGCATTAAGTAGAGAAAATTGAAGACAATTGCAAACAAAGAAAGAAAAAGCAAAGAAATGAGAAAAATGAAAAAGTTAGGCAATCCAAAGTTTTGTAGCAACTTGAAAGCAAGAGTTGGGCGGAAATGTTACTGGATTTACCGCTAGGCCAATACCTCGCACTGGCCTGGACTCTGTATTACGGGATTTGTCCTATTTCGTTTGGGACTTGGTTATTTCGGTCTTACACGGTCTCAATTCCTATAAAAGGGATCCTAAACCGATTTTGGAGGAGGGGGATATGTCTTTGAGAGAGAAACAAAAGTACGAAACACTCGGGAGCATGGATTTGATCAATTATTCCATTCTTCTTCTAGTATTCATTAATTTATGTTTGAAAACATTATTTTTGATGATTGTATGAACATGAGTGGCTAAGAACCCTATTATTCTGGGGTCATGGGTGCTACATGAATGTTGATTTTTGAAGTTTAATTTGACGAGTTTGAGTTTATCGTATTGGGTTGTTTATTTAATTTTATTTTTAATTATTTTGCTGAGTAGCTAACAGTGAAATACTCTCTACGAATCTAGAGTTGAACTCGAAAGTTAGAATTCTAGATTTCATATAGGATTGAGTAGGGCAAGTTCTTGAACCTGGGCATTGGGGAACAGATTCGCGGTTAGGATAGACATATACCTAATTTCCTTGCTTGGTTGAAATACAATAATTGTAAATGCAGTGTTGTTAATATTAATTCCGTAGACATATAGGCATTAAATTAGCTTGAATAGGCGAGTAAGAACTCGACAGATTCTTATGAGTAATATCAACTCTGTCAATCAACGATCCAGATAAATCAACTAGTCATTTAACTCTAGGAAATAAATGGAGAAAGAAAGATGAACCTAGGCCCTTGGACTTATTTGATAGTAGCATTTTAGGATTTGGCATGTGTAGAATCTTCCGTATGTTTTGAAGTCGTTCATATTGCCTTGTGTATTTGGATTGCATGTCTTGTGGAACTTATATCTCACTTTCTTGACTTGTGTTCACTTTGTTATTAATATCTTGTGACTCTATAAATACTTGCATTTGGTTAGAGTCGAAATGAGACCGTCCGCAGTGAGTCATGTGCCATGTATAGTGAGGTTTTTGTACAGTCCATGTTGTTATGCTTGTGTCTAGAACTTTCCCGACATATGAGTTGAAGCGAAATTTAAGGTGATGCGTTGTTTGAAAAATAATTTTAAGCTTTCTTTGATCTTCTTGAGCATAAATGCTTATCACAAATAAAATCTATTCCTAGTTAACCTGTTTGAGCCAATATACTTTTATTTGGCACCCATATTACAAGCTTATGCCCCTTTTTATTCTTAATTGACATTATTTTGATACTTTATCTCTTAAGGCACATTAATTGTAAAATGAGCGCTAAAAGAAGTAAGAAGGGACTAAGTATGGGGTGACTTTTCAGTGGAATCAATGAAGGGAAGAAAGGTGCACTTATTTTGTAAAAGAATACACCACTAAAAAAGGAATTGCAAAAGAAGAAAAAAAGTCTGAAGAAAAAAAGAAGAAAAGAAAAGAAGAAAAAAATGAAGATGAATAAACATCTTATTGTTGCTAGTGGAGTGTAAATTAAGATAGTGCTTAAAGAAAAATGGAATATTTTTTGGGGATGATCTTGTTTGTGAAATTGAAGTTGAGATTAAAGAATTTGTGTTTAAAGTAATCTTGTGATGTGTTAAAGTGCTTAGAAGTGTGAGTCACCATTTCTAAAATATATCCTGCTTGCCCCTTAGCCCACATTACAACCATGAAAAGTCCTAGTTGATTTTAGATCGAGTGATCCTACATTAATAGAGATTTACATTAAGGGCAAGCCTATGGTACCAATTGCATGCATGTGACTTCTCTGTGAGAGTGAGTGATTTTCTTTGATATATGTGAGTCATTGAACTATATTTGATCATGTGATTCGAATGTGTGGATTCACCTTACTCTCTTGTTCTTGTTGTGAGGGCACATGATTTCATGAGGGATATGTAACGTTATTAGACTTCTCTACGATGTTTGGTGTTCAATCCATGAGTACATTGTGACATTAAGTAGATTTTTGAGGCTAGGATTGTTATGAGCACGTTGTCTTTGTTGTAAATATTTTTGAAGAACGGTATAAGAAAAGAAAAGTGTATGTGATTGCATATGGTAGAACTTAATTATTGTTATCAACCATAGTAATTGACATAGTGTGCTTCAAATGTGTTATATATAAAGTGTTCAAGGTTTGTGTAAAGTGTTGGTTGACTCGAGAATGAGAAACGTTTAAGTGTGGGGTAGTGATGTTTAGCTACAGTTTCATATTTTAATGTATATTTTATACACTACAAATGTGGGATCATTATTTATGTGATTATGAAGAGCATTAAGTGGGGGAAATTGAAGACAATTGCAAACAAAGAAAGAAAAAGCAAAGAAACGAGAAAAATGGAAAAGTTAGGCAATCCAAAGTTTTGCAGCAACTTGAAAGCAAAAGTAAGGAGGAAACATTGCTGGATTTACCGCTAGGCCATCATGAAGATTTGTCCTATTTCGCCAAGGTCTTGGTTATTTCGGTCCTACATGGTCCCTGCTCGTATAAAAAGGGTCATAAACCTATTTTGGAGGAGGGGGCGTGACTTTAAAGAGAAACGAAAGTACAAAACACTCGGAAGCACGTATTTGATCAATTCTTCCATTCTTCTTCTAGGATTCATTAATTTTATGTTGGAAAATATTGTTTTTGAAGATTGTATGAACATGAGTGGCTAAGAACCCTATTTTTCTGGGGGTCATGAGTGCTACATAAATGTTGATGTTTGAAGTTTAATTTGACGTGTTTGAGTTTATTGTATTGGGTTGTTTATTTAATTATGTTTTTAATTATTTTGCTGAGTAGCTAACAACGAAATACTATATAGGAATCTAAATTTGAACTCGAAAGTGGGAATTCTAGATTGCATATAGGATTTAGTAGAGCAAGTTCTTGAACCTGGGCATTGGGGAACGAATTTGTGGTTAGGATAGACATATACCTAATTGACTTGCTTGGTTGAAATAGAGGAATTGTAAATGCATTCTTGTTAATATTAATTTCATAGACATATAGGCATTAAAATAGCTTGAATAGGCGAGTAAGAACTTGACAAATTCTTATGGGTAGTATCATTTTTTTCAATCAAGGATCCAGATAAATCAACTAGTCATTTTAAGCTAAGAACGCAACATGATTGTTAGCTAGCCTATGACCCTGGAATATCCTCTCCTACTTAATGTTAACCGAAATTGCTTAAGTGTTGTGGTTGATTTCTAGTTATTTCATTGCTTCATATCTAGGTAGTAAATTAGTCAATTTCATATTTTGTGAGAAATCTCTTGAATCGATAAGTTGTTTGAGTTTGAATCAGTCAAAAGTTAATCATAAGTCTTCTTGGTAATGATACTCTACTCATTACTCTACTACTTGACGACCTTGTATACTTGCGTGAGTGTGTTTGGTCACAACAAGTATTTGGTGCCGTTGCCGAGGACTTAGAAATTAGCTATTTTTCTAGATTAGACTTTCAATTTTATCCAATTTTTTTGTATATATTTTTATTTTTATAAGTGTTTGATATTTTCTCTTAGAGTGTTTCTAGTTCTTGCAGCATGACATATGAGGATGAAATATACGGAGCAAAGGGTATTAAATAAGACACTTGGTTGACAGAAGACTTTTATGGACCGTATTTTTGGGCTTTTCATGACCTGAAGGGTTGGTGATAAGTAGGGATTTTGACCGCTTATTTTTTTCTCTTTTACTTGCATTTTAGCTAAAAAATACTTAAAGGTATTCCCGAGGACTAATGAAATGTGATTTCTTGCAGGGATATTGGGAATCGAGCCAAAGAAGTAAAAATCAACTCAAAAAGGAGTAAAATTGGATAAGGACCAAAGCAAGGCAAAAAGGGGTAAAGTGTGGACCACACAATACTATGTGCGGCCGCAAACTCTGAAGATGCACTGATGGAATTCCTTCAGAGAATGCGGACCGCACACATATTGTGCAGCTGCAGAAGATGAGATTCAGAGACCTTGCTTTTGAGAATATTGAATATGTGCGGACCGCATTATTGTGCGGGTGCAGGAGCCAAAGTGTGGCCGCACTCATAAATGTGCGGTCTGCAGAAGGAGGTCCAGTCCTAGCCCAAGTTCAAGTGTGCGGCTGCACTGAGAAATGTGCGGTCCGCACAATTAGATGAAGTGCGGCCGCATCTCAGTTTTATGCGACCACAGAAAGCCATCAAGTCAAGACAGTCTCAAGTTGCGGACTGCGTATAGAATTGTGCGACCGCACAACCTCCGCAGGTGCATTTTTGTCTAATATTTTTAGCTCAGTATAAGTAGAAATTTTTGTCATTTTTAGGTTAAATTTTGTAAGTTAGGAGCACCTGAGCCGTTTTTATTTACTGTATTGGGTAACTAGATTAACTTTTAAACATTAGATTTTCTTTCTTCAATCAAGTATTATAAATTCTATCTTAATTTCTTCTTTAATTTCTTATTTTTCCATGAGTAGCTAAACTCTTAGCTAGCGTTGTGATCCAACCCTAGTATGGGTAATTAATGAGTTATTAATTTAGGGATTATTTATGATTGGGTATATGATATTTAGCCTTGTTCTTGCGTGAATTCTAGAATTAATGGTTGCAAACATTGATTCATGCCAAATTGACTTAGTCTCTACGTGAGAAAGTGAGACTAAGTCTTGGAAAACTTGGCTAACTAGGAATTGGGGTGAACTCAAGAAATTGATAGCCCCAATTAAAGGGTCGTACCTAGAGATAGTAAGACCCGACTAGAGCATTTATCACTTGTTTCATGAAATACCCATTTGGACTTGAGAAAGTCAAATTCGGCAAAATCACTCAAACTACCGAGAGAAATAGAGTGAGTAATTGAGTGTGATTGTATATCATACCCCGATCAACCAAACATTCCCTAAAGCTCTAAATCCGCTAGGTAACCAACTAGGCGGAAGTCGCAACCTTAGATCTTTTATCACTTGAAAAACAACCAAAACCAAAAATATTATCTCCTAGCTTGTAATTACGATCAATAGCTTAAAAGTAGAATAGAAACAACAATTGAAAATGTGGAAGTGTAATCTAGGACATATCATACAATCACACTAGGTATATACCTAATCCCACATTTAATTCCCTGTGGATTCGACCCCGACTTGCATTGGGTATTTATTATTGCTTCAACTGCCTCGCAACCTATATTTGTGGTGTGAGTTTGGGCGAGATTAGTTGGTATTGTGACGAATATTATAGATTAAGGAAATATGCGAAACGACGTTGTTTTAATAACGTTGGTGAATGACTGGTCTAAACAGAGAGTTGATCTTGCACAAGAAATTGACAGGTTTGGTTTGGCTATGCGCAACTTAGTTGTAGATTTGAGTGCAAAGGTTAATGCATGCAACGTCCACCAATTTAACGATGAGTTGTGTGAAGCTTAAAAAATCATCTAGACTAAATTGAGAAGCTAAAACGAGAATACCAATCATTAGACCATGTTTTTCTTGAGGATACTAATGTTGAGAATTGTGTTGTAAAGTCATATGAGGTAGGAGATAACATTACTTTGGGAGACTTAAGTGTCTGTATATATGGGTTCAAATGGCTCGAGTACTATGTTTCTATCTAAACCTAGTGTGGGAAAATGATTGGAATGAGGTCTAATGTGCCCTAACTCATGAATTGTACTACCATTTACATCCCCGTATATACACACACTTAAGTATCCCAAAGTAATGTTATCTCCTCCCTCATATGACTTTAGAAAACTATTCTCAACATTGACATCCTCAAGAAAAACCTGGCCTAATGATTGGTGTTCTTGTTTTAACTCCTCAATTTGATCTAGAAGATTTTTTTCAGCTTCACACAACTCATCATTAAATTGTTGGGCATTACACGCATCAAACTTTTCATTCAAATATGCGTCTAAGTTCGCATATCTAAACCAAACACGTCCATTTCTTATGCAAGATCAGTATTGTGATTTATGCCTTGTGCGCAAAGTTTGGCGTCATTTTGGAATGTTTTGATATGATTCGGAGGTGTTCGTCGAAGTTTGAAAGTTGAAAGATAGTTTTCGATCGTCAATTCATAGTTTTGATGTCGTTTAATGTGATTTAAGGCCTCGAACTGGTTCGTGTCATGTATTGGGACTAGTTGGTATGATTGAATGGGGTCCTGGGGGCCTCAGGTGTGTTTCGGGATAGTTTCAAAACATTTCTCCATTTTTGGCTGTTGATGTTGCTGGTTCTGGTGTTGTTCATCGCGAACGCGTAGGGGTAATCGCGTTCGCGAGGAAGGAGTTTTGGCTGCTAGAGATTTGTGCTTCACATTCGCAATTAAGGGAACGCGTTCGCGAAGGTTTGAGGGGAAAAACTACGTGTTCGCAGTTGGAGCATCGCGTTCGTGATAGGGAAAAGCTGGCCTGGGGAGATTGGTCTTTGCGTTTGTGATGGAGCGATGTGTTTGCGATGGAGCAACCTGGTGAAGCATCGCGTTCACGAGGCCAACTTTGCGTTCACGAGTCCAATGTCGCGTTCACGAAGAAGATTGTGGGTCCTGAGTTTGTTGAGCTTCGCGAACGCGAGGGCAGTGACTCGTTCGCGATGAAGGTCACCGGGGCAATGTATAAGTTTGCAAATAAAAAATGGGTTTTGGCTCATTCTATCTTAAGTACTCCATGGGAGATGAGCTCTGGGCGATTTTGTGGGAGCTTCTTCGTCACCCATCACTAGATAAGTGGCTTCTCCATATTGTGAGTTAAATACATCAATTATACATGAAAGTTAGTAGAAATTTTTGATTTTGGTATAAAACCTAAAATTTGGTATTTTTGGATTTTGACCACGAATTTCGACATGGAATTTGGAATAGATTATATCTTTGAGTTCTTGGTGTTATGGATAAAGTTTATCTTCAAAAAATTTTGGAATTCAAGCACGTGGGCCCGAGGGTTGACTTTATCAAATTTTCGAGCAGAGTTGGGAATTGTTTAAATTGATTAATTGTGGGTATTAGAGTATATTTTGATTGGTTTGTGCGTTGTTTGACTAGCTTTGAAGCGACATGCATCGGGTTGAGGTGGTTGAGTGGCGTTGGAGCCGGTTATGCGACTTCAGAGTGGGGTATGTCTCCTGTCTAACTCTGTAAGGGGAAAACTACCCCTAGGTGATAATTATTGTTATGTGTAACTAGTTGTGGGTGCTACATACGCACGAGGTGACGAGAATCCGTACGTAGCTAAATCATGTTATGTCCGGGTAGACATAGGATCTTCTCCTGTAATACTTGAATTATTTGAACTCATATTGCAGGCTTGATTAGTTAAAGTTATAACTAAATTTGAATTACAAATAAATGTATTATAATAGGCCAAGCCTTAACACTTTGAGTTGTGGGCGAGTTATTTGAGAAACGGTAAAGATTATATCCATTTTGTACTCATGTATGGTATAGTAAACACGTGTCTCGTAATTCAGTAACTTCCTTCATTTTCTTGTGGAGCGGTCCAAACACCTCGGCAGTACATAGATGCATCTATGGATTGTGTTGCACGTCCCGACAGTGTACACGTTAGTTTGAATCGGGGCAAACGACCTCGGCGGAATCGTGCGTTATATTGTTAGTTGTCCGAATGTTCACGAGATTAACTTTCCACTGATGCTCGGCTTTTTACATGGTATTCCTTACTTATTGATAATGACACTTGACATTTTTTTCTGAGCTGTTAAGGTAGAATACAAGATTTAGAAATTTATATCTTGAAAGAAGAAATTGAAAGATTATGCTTACAGATTTACCTCATCATTGTAGTATGCCTCATATTTGCTTATGTTTTATTGTAATTCTTTATTGCACCTTTAGTAAGTGTCGATGTCGACCACTAGTCACTACTTTTCCAGGGTTAGACTAGATACTTACTGGGTATGCATTGATTTACGTACTCATGTTGCACTTCTGCACTAAATGTGCAGGATCTGACAGGTTCATTGATGATCACCTTGGTGTGTAGGTGCACCCGTTGAGGAAACTTCACGTGAGCTGCATTCCAAGCTATGCATCGCAGTCCACTAAGTATCCATTGTACCATTTATTTTATTTTGTCTTATTACATTCGGGACAAATGTTGTATTATTATTGTACTCTTTAGAAAATGCTCATGCACTTGTGACACTGGGTTTTGGGGTTCTTTCAGGTTATTCATCATTATGGATCATGTAAAAAAAATTTTTTACTATGTAAATTCTAGTTTATACTGTTAAATTAAGGAAAAATTATGATTTAAAAATACTAAAATGAGTAATTAAATTGGTAAATCATCGTTGGCTTGCCTGACGGCGGCGTTAGGCGCCATCACGACCTATAGTGAAATTTGTGTTATGACAGCTTGGTATTAGAGTGTTAGGTTCAGTTAGGTCTCCCGAGTCATGAGAAAGTCTAGTAGAGTCTTGCGGATCAGTACAGAGACATCTGTACTTATCTTCGAGAGGCTACATGACTGTTAAGAGCACTTTCCTTCTCGATTCCTCATTATGCAATTTGATTCCATTGAGTCTTTTCCTTTATTTTCTTCCTACTCAATCTTATGCGACGTGAAGTAATTGTTATCACTTGGACATCGAGGGGTTGTAGTGGTAGTACAGACGTGGTGCATGATGTTTTTTCCTGCGTGTTCGGGCAGGCTATTATTGTCGCCCTGCGGAAGGGTGTTCTGTCGTTTCAGTTCAGTATCTGTACTTCCCATGGTTTTGAGGCTATTCACGAATTTCTATAATGTTCATGAATTGTTATCGCACAACATTGGTGTAATAGTAGGGTGCTTATATATGTGTCGAGACACTGAATGACTTGAAAGGAGGATTTTTCAGTGCATGATTTTGAGGTTCAGCATTTAATTCCAGTAAAGGAAAGGCTATCGGGCTATGAATGTTCAGGTTTTGGTTGATGGAGTAATAAGACTTTGTATTTTTGAGCGTGGTGTAATTTTCATTGTGATGTCGTGTTGTTGTCCTTGTTTTAATGCAATAAGGTTTGCCAGTAGTTTGGTCTTCTTCGATTCGCCTTTGGGGCAGGTGTTGTGAAATGGTGCCTGGGGAGCGGATGTCAGAAATATCGGAGTGTAGCAGTTACGGGATCGAATCGGTGTTTGTAGTGTTGATGACTCGAGAAGGTAATCTCAAAGGTGATCTTCCAGGAGGTTTAAGAGTTGGGAGAAATTTATTAGTGCAGGTGTCACAGGGGTGGATTTTCATATTATGCAACAATTGGGTAGCGAAGTATGAGGATGGACATGGCGGGAAGTGTCTAACGGTGGTCAAATTACTAGCAGGTCAAGTATGAAAAGCAAAGGTTGAGAAGTTTAAAGGAGATGGTTTAACCGAGCTAAAAGTGGCAGATTAGCATATGGATTATGTGGTAAGATAGCCGCGTGCCTTGAGAAAGTTTAGAGAATTTTGGGAGGCGTGGTGGAAAGTGACTAAGTCTACGAATTTTATTTGGAATGGTGACTATTGTGCTGAGGAAGGTAGAATACGATGGAAGAAGTTGGCTCAGAGTGTCTAGGGTTGTAAGAGCTTGATAATCGTTATGGGATACATCGTGACTTCGAGTTTGGAATGTATTGTTGCACTTGTAGTTGAAGTCAATGGGGAGTGAGAGGACTTGTAAAGCTAGTGGATGAGCACGGGCTCAGGAGGTACTGTTTTCGTGGTAGTTGTACCCAGTGCAGCATCGTTGGGAGATGTCGGGATGGAATTCCACAGGTGGGCTATCTCCTATGGACATATCAGCGGTTGTGTTATTTTGATGAAGTTTCTACGAAGAGTTTTACTTACTATCTAGCGGGAGGTCGAACAGGCGATTATGGCTGATAATTCGGAATGTTCATGAAAAAATTTAGTAAGAAACTACAAGAAATTTGGCAGGTTGATGGTGCGAAATCATGGTAATTGAGAAGGAGAAATCTTTGTGGTTTCTAGGTTTATATAATTGTAGCGTAAAGCTAATTGGGGGAGCCCCACCGTCTACGACCGGATTGCGTAGTTTTCTGCTTGTGCAGCTTCGGGTTATTGGTGCACTAGTGGATTGTTTACGGCAAAGGAAGGAAAATATCAGGAGTGATTCGATCAAGAAACTTGATGAATGTGTGCTATTCGTTGTCTTACCGATTGAGGTGCAGGTTTTGGGAAGACTCAAAGTTATGCTTCTTATGGACATAATGTACAAAGAAGGGAATTCAATTGATTGCTTCTTTGAAGGGGTGTTCCTGTACTAGCAGCACGCTAGAGATTGGCTTATATGCAGGACCAAGTCAGAGTGGGTGACTCATAAGAGTGGTTCTATTAGGTTCGTTATGTGGCTGAAGATCGAGATATGACAGCAGAGTATTAATAATACTTAGGGAATTTTCTATGTTATCGTCGGGTCTGCGGGGAAGTATTGGAGAAATGGGAGAAACGGTTTCGGATTCGCGGAAGGTCTTTTAGAATGGGTGTACTCTTTGGAGATGTTATTGTGCGCATAAGGAGGGTGTGATATGGTCCATGGGTATTGAGATGATGTGGTCTCATGAAGTGGGCCACTCGAGATGAGCCGTTGTTGAGTTTCGTTATGATTCCAGAATGAAGCTACTATTGTTTCTCAGGAAAGTCAAGAGTGAATTGGAGTAAGTTGGATCGGTTAGTAATGGTTGAATCAGCATGATTGTGGCAATGATCAGTTCCTTCAGCATGTGAAGTTACACATGTGGTTTGTGGTTGTATGTACGGGCTTGACGACCACAATAACTTGATTGATTTGGGAGGCATTGATTTAAATGGCCTTGTTGTGTAATGAATTTCGGAAGAGTCATGGTGGTTTAGATCACGCTTAAGGTTTGTATTTTTCTGCGGTTTGGGAATTCGGTTGCATGCTGCATTGGTTCTTCTAAAATGAGCTAAGTGAAAGGTTTCTATCCCATGAAGTGCTTATTCTACTGGTAATTCAAGGGTTATGATGAATTCTTGTATTCACGCGGAGCGACATGAGAATTCAAAGTTGAGGATCAAGTTTGGGGTTCAGTGTTGCCAAGAGCGTCAACAACTCGGATGGGCAGAGGAGAATTCAGATGTTAAGAGGAAGCTGGCATTTTCTTTAGTGTCACTTGAGGATGGGGTTCCGTGGAAGAGGCATTGTGTATTGAATGGCGGATTGTAGTTTGCCTTGCGGAATTGGTACGGTTGGTGGTGTGGAGGCACAGATTTCGCCACCTAGCGCGGTAAATTGTGGGAGTGTACCCCACGAGGAGATTTGTATAAGTGTGACATTTTAGTCACTCGATTGTTAAAGATTAAAACCAAGTATAGATATTTAGGTAATATCGCAAATGTGAGAGTTTATACCTGAGAGCGTTCTATTACTTGGGTTGTGGACTGTGTGAGTTTGTTCCGGATTTGACGGATGTTCGAAGGTGTCATGTGTTGATACCCAATTTTTTCCTATAATATTTTTCAAATGCATATATACCTTCAAAACTATGCATTAGCATCAATTGATATTTTTCATAATTTCTACATTTTTAATTAATTTATCCGGGTAGTTTACTTATATAAATAATTACAAATTTGCATCACAAAGGACTTTATAGCAATTTCATGGTTTAATTTTTTGCTATTTATATTCATATTAAGCTCAAATTATTTCATAAGTAGCCATATTTATATTTTTTTGGTTACAATTGCAATAACTTTGCGATTATAGCCGATGCACGCATTATTGCATTATTTTACCAGGAAATAGCTTGTTGCATTTTTAAAATATTGAGTAATTATTTTAAAGCATTTCTATGCATGAACATTATTTTTATAATCGGTTAATTATTGTTTATAAAATATTTTTTTATCAGTTATCTGGGTATTTACCAAATAGCCCTTTTATTTGCAGACATTAACCCCTTTAATACCAGCCCAAAACCCCTTAGACCAAACTGTATCCACCCGACCCAATAACCCTCTTTAATCGTGGCCGTTGATCTTTTATATCAACGGTCCATGATTAAACTTACCATTTTAATTCACCAAACCCTAACCCCTCTTCCTCATTCTTTCCAGACCGCCGTCACCCGTTCCCTCTCCTCTCCAATTCTCTCTCAACTCACCCTAACCCTAATCGCCGTCACCGGCGAGAGCATCCTTTCTATGGTGTTTCTGTGCTTTCTCCAACTACCCCTGGTCTCCTATACTCCATGGCTCTTTGATTTCATGAGCCCTTGAGAAGATCTCGAGGAAAGCCAACCTGTCTGGTTTTGAAACTTGTTTACTGGCCTGTCTCGGGCTATTTTTGTTTGTAAGTAAGGTTTTTCTTTTGTTTTTATTACGAATCCATGGGTTTTTTGACTGGTTCTCTTCATCTCCTCTATTTTTCTGAAAACCCTAGTTCGATACTGTCGATCCTTCTTAGATCTGAAGTAACTCGAGTATTATAAAGTGTTTTCCTTTAAAAATACCTTGTTTTAATTAACTATTTTAATTTTTAATCACTCTTTCTAAAACAAGGGTTCATCCCAGACTTTGCTTCAAAGATTTTTCTAACTTCTCAGTGTTTAATTAATTGTTTCTTCATCATCTTGACTAATTTTTGCATGAATGTTCAAACCCTAGATGATTCTGTGTGATATGCTGACATCTTCAACTTTGTTTCAATATTTTGGTTATTTCTGTGATGCCAGTCATATTCATTTATTCCATCTTTTGGATTCAAATGTTTCCCTGTTAAATCCAGTATTCTTTGGGATTTTTTCCCTAATTGATCTCTATTATTGGTTTGAACCTGCTTTTCTTGTTAAATCTTGTATTTCTGTGAGGTTTTACTTAGTTGATTTCTATTTAGAGAATCTAAGTAATTCTTGCCCATAAAATCAGTATTCTTTAATGATTTTTACTGATTATTTCCTATTAATTACCCTGTTATAATTTGTGTGCTGAAAGTTTTCTTTATTTGTGACATGTTTCTCTATTTTACTTGACTTAATTAATGAACAAAAGTTTGGGGATTTTATTGACTCTTTATATGGCATGATTTTGGATTCTTTTCCTTAATTAAACCTCCTGTTGTGACCGTTAATTGATTACTCCCAAATTAAGGGGTCTACTCCGGACTCCCTTATGGGAATTGATCCTGTGATTTGGTTGATTGATCCTTAATTGATTGAACTCTGATTCTCTTTACCTTACTTATTCTACTCCCTAAGTGCTATATATACTCTCTTATACTACCTCTAAAGGATAAAGACAATAGTTCAAACACACAAAAAAAAAAAATTACTCTCATCTCTCTTTCTGCTACTTGTGCTCATTGCTTGTCGGCTGAAAGCCAAGGCTAGACTGTGGAATTCTACCTATTTTACTTCTGCATTTGCTTCCTTAACTGGTATGTTCCTATCACAATTTCATTTTGAGATTCAAATATATGTGCTCCTTGTTGCTTTAATTCTATTAAGGTTGTGTCTTTCTATACTAGCATAACTACTGTCTAATTAAATTTGTTTCTGCCTGACCAACATGTCTAGGTTTCACTCTTTTTGCTCATTTTAGCATCTCAGACTCCTAATTTATCTGATTAACCCCAATTGGCATGACTAATTCTGTGTAGTAGACCCTTTTCCTCATCATGACTATTCTTGCACTCTGTCTCTATGCTTTACTGTCTATTACCACTTTAGCTTCAAGTATGATTTCCCTGTTAAGACTCTGAGTCAGTAGTTTGTGTTCTAATACTATGAATTTGGTTGCTGGTTGTCGATCAGCCCCTGCTTGTTCTGTGTACTTGTTGTTCAAACTGCTCTTTCTTATCCTCCTTATGTGCTCTTGTTTCAAGTGTCTTGTGTTCCCAACCCCTGCTCCCTTTTGTGTAATTGTTTGTACACCTAGAACTAATTGACAAACTGAAGTTGAATCTGGGCAATATGATGCTTTTGTGACCATGATGTTGTTTGTTGAACCCTCCTTTCCTTCAAAAGGTTTTCAACATATTTTTCACTCATGATATGTTTTCCTAAACTATTGCTACTCCTAAAGTATTTTCGCTCCTAAAGATTTTACCTCTATACTGCCTTCCAAGAAGTCATCTCAACTATGTCAAGCACTCTCACTTCTACTCTTAGATTACTTAAGTTCTTCCCCTCTAGTGCGTGTACTGCCTAGGAATCCATGATATTCCTCTAAAATCTGACACACTGGGGCTGGCTCTTCCACACTGCACAAAAATTGTTTTCTTTAAAGGATCCTTGGTGTGAGCATTGCCCGGGGTCCCTGAGGCCCTTTGGTACTTTGACGCACAAGGATACCCTATTGGGCACTATGAGATATGGTACTTTGGATTTGATCGCAGGACTGGTCCTCCAGGTTTATTTTGGGCCTATTCGGACTCCCTATAGTATAGCATTATTTATTACTGCAATTCATTTATGGTCTATAATAATAATTCTTGTAAACAGATATTGGGGATATTAGTAAATGGGAGGGACTTCTATATATATTTTATGGGAAATCGGGTAAAAATCATGCTCCTAGGATTGTTGTGATTATATATCCATTAGAAACCTTGCTTATAAGATTGTTTGTGCACTAGAAAACATGCTTATAGGTGCATCATATCATTTGTTCTAAAACTTCTGCTTTTCTAAAAATTCTGCATACATCATGCCTGCTTAGAAATCCTGTCACTAGGGTGCTATTAACTCTGTCTAAAAAATCATGATCATTTTCTTATGTGAATTAGAAACCATGCTTTAGGACTTTTATTGCACTCGCATAAATACCATGCCTATGTCCCATAAAATCAGTAGCAACCATGTCTATAAGAGTAAGTTTAAAAGAAGTCCCAACACCTAGATAACATGTTTGCAGAGATAAATGTATAAAATCAACTCTGTAATATTCAGCACCTAGACAACATGTTTATAGGATATCCCAGATCCACGCTTGGGCAAACCTGTAGGATAATTGAAATCTTGAGAAATATAAAATTATGCCTTGCTTACTTGTGAAATGCCCAGATTCAACAGATTCTAAAATCAGTAGGAAAGCTGATTAGGTTTCTGTCAGTTCGCCTTAACACAATGTTGCATATTCTTTACTTGCAATTGGCTCACCTAGATATCCTATTCTAGGACCTTTCTGAAACATCTGAAATCTTGCTTGTTTGACACGTGCTAATTATATGTTTATTTGTGGAGGTAAACATGAGCCCCCTTAATTGTTCTTTTACTTGGCAGTCCTATAGGTTCTTTGTTGTCGCTTAGATTTTATCCTTTTAAGCACTTTAGGAGAGTCTAGAACTGCCTTAATTAGAGGTCTTAAACACCTCCAGGGCCATAAGAAAAGGGACGGGTAATGCACGCCTAGAGTACGTTTAATTAGAATCGCTTATATAACCACCAAGGGGAGGGTAATTGGGTAGTAAAGGATATGATGCCCTGTGCGTTAATGCTACGTGTAACCCCTCTAGTTGAGAAAGGCTTACCGACTATTGTACATATGTGATCCTATAGACCAATAAACCTAGGACCCATTTATTCCCATATTTTTTTAAATCCATATGTGTGCTTAAACTTCTTTAGTTTCTTAATGACTAATTCATCAAAATCGAGTTTGGCCGAGACCTACCGTTGTAGACCTCGAGGGGTTCCTAACACCTTCCCCTCGAGGTAATTTCAAGCCCTTACCCAATCTATGGTAATGTAAAGTGGTTTCATGAGTTACTTGCATTAGGTTCCCTAACGCATCTTAAATCCGTTAGGTGGAGACTCTTCCATTTCCATACCCCCTTTTCCCAAAAAGGAAAGGAGTTGTCAAATGTTGAAACTCGATTCTGCGAGGAGGAAAGGGGGCACGACATCATGGAAAAGGTTATTGTGGATCTTTGAAAGATTATTAACCCAATATGGTAAGATCATAATCGGCTTAGAGTCTTGATGGGTCTAAATGGGAATGTGTGCTCTACATCAGGCCAGGCGTGTTCATTCAGCATAGCATTGCTTGTGGAGGAGTCCTCGGGCAATGGATGTTATTTTCGTCATCAGCAATATCATGTAATACTCTATTGTGCCAAGTGGGTTATGAGATGGCTTGATTATTCGCACATGTGTTGTGATCATGTGTAGCTTGTGGTGTTATATGAGCAGGATGGCTCTCGAGATGTAGGTCATTTATTGCACCTTAGTCGTGCTTGGGTTTTTGTAGCTTATAGCGCTATATTTCTCCCCAGTTGTATTATGCGTTTGCGTGCTTGTCATCGATATTCGGGCATTTTGTGAGTATAAGCATTACGACTTGATGTGTTTTTTTTTGTCTTTATGTTATGTGTGGATCGGGTGGCACACCTCCACGGGTATGTTGTCTGGATTAGGTGGCACGCCGCCATGGGCATGTTAAGTGGATCGAGTTGCACGTTGCGGTAGTGTCATGAAGGATCAGGTTGCACGCCGCAACAACGAGATGTTGAGAATAACTTCTTACACTCATTTTTTGTGTCTTGTTTTCATCCTTGAGGTAAGTTCATAGCATTTATTCGACAGTTTTACTCGTTACGCAGGCCGAGTAGTCCTTTTCAGAGTTTGTTTTCCTAATGTATCACATTTGAGTTTGTAGGTTCTTGGCGCATTATGGGCGTCATATGGGATTTTTGGAAGTGTTTGAGGTGGGTTAGTGCCCGAGCAGTCTACACTGGGTGAGACGAGATTATTGGACCTGGAATTAGTGCAAGCAGATTTATATAAGGTACATTAAAGAGAAGATATCGGTATTCAATTTAGAATGAGGTAATGGTTCTTTTCAGAAGGAGAGACTCCATGAATTATTGATTCGAAAGGTGGTTATGAGTTTCTACATGTATCTTTCGTTGGGGCAGTATCGTGAGGGTTGGAATAGGATTTATATACGTCATGAGATACATTGCGAGCACCGAATTTGTGAAATTTCAGCTATTGTGGTCGGAGGATGTTATTATGGGAAATCGACTTATGTGGTGCATGGTGTGGTTTCACAATATGTGTGGGATCATTTTATGGTACAGTGTGTGGTGATTGGTACGGTGTTCGTATGTTAGAATCAGGACTTGTAGAGAAATTCGAAGGTTGGAATTTGGTCCTAAGGTTTATTGGCTAAAAAAAGGAAGGATCTTCAGTCTGACTCGAGCTAATGTGTTCGATTGCATTGTGGTGGCACGGGTAGGAACATGTGTTAAACAATGATTTTGGACAACTCCAGAGCAGTCCTTAGCATGTTCGAGGACGAACGTATGTTTAAGTGGGGGAGAATGTAACGACCTAACCGCTCATTTTGAGCTCTAGCGCATCGTTCGGCGGTTTTATGCCTTGACTAGCTTCATTTTAGGTATTACAACTTGTACGCGTGGTCGGAACTGAATTTCGGGAAGTTTGGAGTTAATTTGGAAAGAAAATTCTAAATTCGGAAAGCTTTAAGTTAGAAAATTAACTAAGGTTTGACTTTTGACTAAACAACCTCAGAATCAAGTTTTAAGGTTCCAATAGGTTTGTATGATAATTTCGGACTTGGGCGTATCTTCGGGTTAAGTATTGGATCATCCAAGAGCATTTCGGCGCTTATTATGGAAAGTTGGCATTTTGAAGGTTTAAGAATTTCTTAAGTTTGGTTTGAGGTGGACTTTGGTCTTACCGATGTCCGTTTGGTATTCCAAAGTTAGAATAGGTTCGTATCGTGATTTATGCTTTGTGCGCAAAGTTTGGCGTTATTCCGGAATGTTTTGATATGATTTGGACGCGTTCGTGGAAGTTTGTGAGTTTGAAAATCGAAAGACAGGTTTTGATCGTCGATTCATAGTTTTGATGTTGTTTGATGTGATTTGAGGCCTCGAGCAGGTTTGTATCATGTATTGGAACTAGGTGGTATGATTGGACGGTTTCCCGGGGGCCTCAGGTGTGTTTCAAGATGGTTTCAGAACATTTTTCCATGTTTGGCTGCTGTTGTTGCTGGTACGAGTGTTGTTCATCGCGAACGAATAGGGGTAATCACGTTCGTGAGGAAGGAGTTTTGGTTTATGGACATTTGTGCTTCGCGTTCGCGATTGAGGGAACGTGTTCGCGAAGGTTCGTGGGGCAAAGCTACGCATTCGCGAAAGGGAAAAGCTGGCCTGGGGAGGTCTGTCTTCGCATTCACGATGGAGAGAACGCGTTCATGATTGAGCAGCCCGGTGAAGCATCGCATTCGCGAGGCCAATCTCGCGTTTGCGAAGAAGAGTTTGGGTCCTGAGTTTGTTGAGCTTCGCGAACGCGAGGGCAGTGTCGCATTCACGATGAAGGTTGTCTAGGCATTGTATAAGTTTGCTAAAAAAAGGGTTTTGGCTAATTCTATCTCAAATTCTCCATGGGAGCCGAGCTTGGGGCGATTTTGTTGGAGCTTCTTCATCACCCATCACTAGGTAAGTGATTTCTCCATATTGTGAGTTAAATACATGAACTATACATGGATTTGAACATGGAAATTATTAGAAATTTGGGATTTTAGTAGAAAACTTAGAATTTGGTATTTTTGGATTTTGACCACGAATTTGGAATAGATTATATATTTGAGTTTGTGGTGTTATGGGTAAAGTTTATCTTAAAAAAATTTCGAAATTCGGGCACGTGGGCTCGAGGGTTGACTTTATCAACTTTTCGAGCGGAGTTGGGAATTGTTTAAATTGATTAATTGTGGGTATTGGAGTATATTTTGATTGGTTTGTGCGTTGTTTGAAAAACTTTGAAGAGGCGGGCATCAGGTTGAGGTGGCTGAGTGGCGTTGGAGCCAGTTATGTCACTTCGGAGCGAGGTAAGTCTCCTATCTAACTCTGTGAGGGGGAAACTACCCCCTAGGTGATAATTATTCTTATGTGCAACTAGTTGTGGGTCTTACATACGCACGAGGTGACGAGAATCCTTACGTAGCTAAAGCATGTTATGTCCGGATAGACTAAGGATTTTATCATGTAATACTTAAATTATTTGAACTCATGATGCTGGCTTGATTGATTATAATTATAATTGTATTTGAATTAGAAATAAACGTATGTATAATAGGCCAAACCATAACACTTTGAGTTTTGGGTGAGTTATTTGAGAAACGGTAAAGATTATATCTATTTTGTACTCATGTACGATATTATCAACACGTGTCTCGTAATTCAGTAACTTCCTTTCTTTTCTTGTAGAGCGGGCCGAACGCCTCGGCAGTATATAGATACATCTATGGATCGTGCCACATGTCCCTCGGCAGTGTACACGTTATTCCAGATTGGGTCGAACGACCTCAGCGGAATCATGTGTTATATCATTAGTAGTCCGAATGTTCACGGAATAAACTTCCCACTGATGCCCGGATTTTTACATGGTATTCCTTACTTATAGATAATGACACTTGGCATTTCTTTTTCGAGTTGTTAAGGTAGAATACAAGATTTACAAAATTTATGTATTAAAAGAAGAAATTGAAAGATTATGCTTACAGATTTACCTCATCATTGTCATATGCCTCATATTTGCTTATGTTTTATTGTAATGCTTTATTGGACCTTTAGTAAGTGTCTGTGTCGATGTCGATATCGATCCCTCGTCGCTACTTCTCCAGGGTTAGGTTAGATACTTACTGGGTACGCGTTGATTTATGTACTCATGTTGCACTTCTGCACTAAATGTGCAGGATCTGACAGGTTCATTGATGATGACCTTGGCGCGCAGACGCATCCGTTGAGGAGACTTCACGTGAATTGCATTCTAGGCTATGCATCGCAGTCCACCGAGTCTCCATTGTACCATTTATTTTATTCTGTCTTATTACATTTGTGTCATATATTGTATTATTATTGTACTCTTTAGAAAATGCTCATGCACTTGTGACACCGCGTTTTGGGGGTTCTTTCGGGTTTTTTATCATTGTGGATCGTGTAAACAATTTTGTTTACTCTGTAAATCTAGTTTATACTGTTCAATTAAGGAAAAATTATGATTTAAAAATACTAAAATGAATAATTAAATCGATAAATCACCATTGGCTTGCCTGACAGCGGCGTTAGGCGTCATCACGACCTACAGTGAATTTTGGATCGTGACACTATGCTTTCACCTCTTGTGGTGATGAGGGATTTGGCTTGACCCCTACCCTATATATTGATGAGACAAATATTACAACGGAGGAGAACACAAAACCAAAAACAACCAAGAAGTACTAGCTCCAACCAAAAAAACATAATGTTGGACTAATACATAAACAAAATGTGCAAGTACATTCAAAAGTGGGAAGAGCTACCAAATGAGATCCTCTCGGATCTGAGTCGGAGAACTTTTTAGTAGGGAGCCCCCTTATTGGTCTTACCTGGTGTCTGTCCAATTTGGCCGGGCAAGTGGACTTTGAATACTGAATGGATAAATTGAAAAGATTTGGGGTTTGCATTACCGTACTTACTCGAGTAGTAAAATTAAAATTAAGATAAACTTCGGCCGTTAGGAAAAAATGTGATCATGGATTTTTATTTAAATTGCTGATTCATTAAAAAACGATTGACATATAGTTGTCGGAATTACACGAGTTAATACTGCACTCTTTTTTTGGGGTGTGACAAATTTAAAAAAAAAAACTTATAACAAGTGAAGTACGTACTAGAAATTATATTGAGATTTAAGTCTCCCCTCCAAGTAAATACAACATTCCAATATGAATTTCCTCATTAAAACGAAATTGATCAAATCATATCATATTGTTTCCTTAATTTGCAACAAGTGATCCCCAAAATAAATTGAATAAATCAAACTAAGCCAAAATCCCAGTTAATTATGGTGGAGCCGATAATGAAGAAAACCATGGAATTATACAAATGACCATGGCCGGCCAGCTTCCATGTCCCCAATAATACTTTTATTATTTACAAATTTTCTTGGTTCAAGCGGTAGAAACAGCCACTAATGCTTGCATTAGGGTACGTACGCTGTCTACATCACATTTCGGATTGCTGTCTTTCTCCAAACCCTGGGTGAACGCGGGATGCTTTGTGCATCACGTTGCCCTTCCCAGCGCTGCNAAATGGAGATAAAATAAGTAACTAGCCTGCAAAGTACAATAAAAAGGTAGCAAGTACTTATAAAATAATTTGACTTTTATAGTAATTTTTTATTTTATGAAAGCCTTAAGTAGTTTTCATCTTCATTTACAAGATAAGTTCAGAAAAGGAGAAAGAAACTATAGAAATGGAACAATTTAAGGTTGTGTTTGGTACCAAGGGAAATATTTTTCGAAAAATATTTTTTAATTTTCTCATGTTTGATTGATTTAAATGTTTTGGAAAATATTTTTCTTATGATTTTTCTTATTAAGAAAAGAGAAAATATTTTTCAAACCTCCTTCTCAACCATCCCCACCTTCACCAACCTACCCCACACCCACCCACCAAATCTCACCTCATGCCTACCCACCCCACCCCCTCTTTCCAAAAAGATTTTTCTTTTTTCAAATTTCAGTTTTATTTTTCGTCACCACCCACCCTACAACTCCCCCCTCCCCCTCCCCCCCTAACATTTTTTTTAACTTTTTCTTTTTGTAATTTTAAATTTCTGTTTTTTTATTTTTCTGTATCACCCACCTCCCACCCCGTCAAACCTCACCCCCCCACGGCCCCCGCACAAAATAAATTTTTTCTTTTTTATATTTTTTTGTAATTTTTAAATTTCTGTTTTTTTCGTTTTTCTACACCACCCACTTCCCACGTCCTCCCCCCACTGCCCTCCCCCCGCACAAAAAAAAAATATTTTTTGGTACTTTTTTTGTAATTTAAAATTTCTGTTTATTCGTTTTTTGCACCCTTGCCCCCTCCCCTCCGGAAAAAAAATATTTTTTTTTATATATTTTCAGTTTTAATTTTTTCATCTTTTGATTTACAGATTCAAAATTTTACAAGTTTTAAATTTATGAGTTCGGAGGTTTATGTGTTTGGAAGTTTACGGTTTTAGAAATTATAAAGTTCACGGGTTCGAAATTTCGTGGTTTCGAAAGTTTAGCGGTTCAGAAGGTTATGAAATTTGTGGGTTCGGAAGGTAGTTGGTTCGAAAGTTTATGGCTTCATGTTTATTATATCTAAATTATTTATGAATACTCTTGAGAAGTTATTTTCCTTAATTTGTATATCAAACACCGAAAAATGAATAAAATTACTATTATTTTTCAAAAAATATTTTTTAGGAAAATATTTTCCACGGAAAACAGTTTCCATTATACCAAACACACCTTAAATGCGATGAATTGTCAGTATAAGAAGATATTTATTCAACCAACTCAAACACAATTAAAAGTAACGGTATATAACAATTATTGATCGATAACTTAGAAAAAGTGGCAAGGAATCGATTTAAACCTTAGTGTAGCGTTAAAAGTGTTATAAAACTAGTGTATTACCCTGTTTGGCCAAACTTCTCCACCCCAAATTACTTTTTCCTCAATTTGAGATATTTGGTCAAACTTTTTTTGGGGAAAATGTACTATTGAGAAGAAGCAGAAATAATTTTAGAGAAGTAGAAAAAAGTAATTTCTGATCCCAGAAGCAGAAGCAGAAGCAGTTTTGACTTTTCTCCTTACGAAAATTACCCTTAGAAAAATATGGTATATATCAAAATAACCTTACTTTCTTACTTTTAAACTAATACTTAGAATTAGAGATTATATTATTGAACTCTCCTAATGTATACATATTCCTTTTTATTTTTAGGATTTTGAGATGAATGCTTTTATATTTGTTAAATAATTTTTTGATATATTTAAATTATTTTGAAAGAATTAAAGTACTTTTGAATTTTATTTTCATGTTTTACTTAAATAAAATAAAAAACTTAATTATTATCTTTAATAATAAATATTTGAAATTATTTATTTATTCATTTAATATTAACTATTAAGTAAATCTCTTCATGTCCTTATTCGTAATATGATACTTAAAAATACTTTTTGAAAAAGCTTGGTCAAACACAAATTATTACTCAGAAGTGTTTTTCAAATTAATTAGCCAAACACAAACTACTTATCTCTAAAAGTACTTTTTCGAAAAGTACTTTTCAAATAAGTCGATTTTACCAGCTTGACCAAACATGTTATGTATAAACTTTAATCTAAAAGGAAAACGAAATGAGGAGGAAGCNAGCCGACTACAGAAAATCATGGAATTTTACTATGGCAGACCAGCTTACTTGTCCACAACGATATTCTTTTTCTATTTACAATTTTACCCTCTCATCGCCGCTTCTGTAAATTTATCTTAGCCACCATTGACAGCGATCTCTTGATCTTCCTGACAAGAACTCTAAATGGATCACTTCTTGATGATGATTAAGCTCAGATAAGACTGCATTTGGTTTCATATGATTTCTACATAATGGGCAAGTCATATTGCGTCCGCAATTCATCCACCTATCCAAACAAACCCTATGAAAAAGATGATCACATCTTAACTCTCTAACTTCTTCTCCTTCTTCAATCTTGCACAAACATATAGCACATTCCACTGCATCCAAATTAGACCCCAAATCATGCTCGAATCGCCTAACCCTAAGCTCATTATTATGATCATGAGGTGTTCTAGCTAAATCTTCACAAATGGTAGTGAAGTTGTAATTACAAGAATGAGAGAAAGATTGAAAGAGGACAACATTCCAAGCCCATTTCAAATGAGTAACAATAAAGTCTATGTAATTTAGTATCTTTGATTGAGGAAACATTTGAAATGCTTTATTAAAGATATAGCTGAAGATAATGCATAGAAAGAAGAAGGAGATGGCTAATGAAGATGGAGCCATTTTCCTTTTTTTTTTTTAAGTGATTATTGAGATCGTGAGAGATAATTAAGTTGGGTTTTGGGATTTTGCTGTAGGGAAAATAATATCCATACTTAGGTTTATATAGTTATCTAAAGGCAGTTCCTAGATAACTGAACTGATATTAAAATAATATTATGTAATTATTTACATTAAACATGTTGTACACAAAGTTTGAATATAAGGCAACTGATTTTGATATACACTAAGGAAAATGCATGTGTTGCGCCGTCTTTGTTGTCAAGAATGAATAGTTTCAACCTTGTACTACACTGGCTTTTATTAAATATTAGCTTCATTGTTTTCCTGTTTATTATTTCTGACCAGATACATAAAGTAAAATGTTACAAAGAAGGAACGTAATTAATTTTATATATCTTATTTTATAGTTTTTGGAAATGGAGATAAAATAAGTAACTAGCCTGCAAAGTACAATAAAAAGGTAGCAAGTACTTATAAAATAATTTGACTTTTATAGTAATTTTTTATTTTATGAAAGCCTTAAGTAGTTTTCATCTTCATTTACAAGATAAGTTCAGAAAAGGAGAAAGAAACTATAGAAATGGAACAATTTAAGGTTGTGTTTGGTACCAAGGGAAATATTTTTCGAAAAATATTTTTTAATTTTCTCATGTTTGATTGATTTAAATGTTTTGGAAAATATTTTTCTTATGATTTTTCTTATTAAGAAAAGAGAAAATATTTTTCAAACCTCCTTCTCAACCATCCCCACCTTCACCAACCTACCCCACACCCACCCACCAAATCTCACCTCATGCCTACCCACCCCACCCCCTCTTTCCAAAAAGATTTTTCTTTTTTCAAATTTCAGTTTTATTTTTCGTCACCACCCACCCTACAACTCCCCCCTCCCCCTCCCCCCCTAACATTTTTTTTAACTTTTTCTTTTTGTAATTTTAAATTTCTGTTTTTTTATTTTTCTGTATCACCCACCTCCCACCCCGTCAAACCTCACCCCCCCACGGCCCCCGCACAAAATAAATTTTTTCTTTTTTATATTTTTTTGTAATTTTTAAATTTCTGTTTTTTTCGTTTTTCTACACCACCCACTTCCCACGTCCTCCCCCCACTGCCCTCCCCCCGCACAAAAAAAAAATATTTTTTGGTACTTTTTTTGTAATTTAAAATTTCTGTTTATTCGTTTTTTGCACCCTTGCCCCCTCCCCTCCGGAAAAAAAATATTTTTTTTTATATATTTTCAGTTTTAATTTTTTCATCTTTTGATTTACAGATTCAAAATTTTACAAGTTTTAAATTTATGAGTTCGGAGGTTTATGTGTTTGGAAGTTTACGGTTTTAGAAATTATAAAGTTCACGGGTTCGAAATTTCGTGGTTTCGAAAGTTTAGCGGTTCAGAAGGTTATGAAATTTGTGGGTTCGGAAGGTAGTTGGTTCGAAAGTTTATGGCTTCATGTTTATTATATCTAAATTATTTATGAATACTCTTGAGAAGTTATTTTCCTTAATTTGTATATCAAACACCGAAAAATGAATAAAATTACTATTATTTTTCAAAAAATATTTTTTAGGAAAATATTTTCCACGGAAAACAGTTTCCATTATACCAAACACACCTTAAATGCGATGAATTGTCAGTATAAGAAGATATTTATTCAACCAACTCAAACACAATTAAAAGTAACGGTATATAACAATTATTGATCGATAACTTAGAAAAAGTGGCAAGGAATCGATTTAAACCTTAGTGTAGCGTTAAAAGTGTTATAAAACTAGTGTATTACCCTGTTTGGCCAAACTTCTCCACCCCAAATTACTTTTTCCTCAATTTGAGATATTTGGTCAAACTTTTTTTGGGGAAAATGTACTATTGAGAAGAAGCAGAAATAATTTTAGAGAAGTAGAAAAAAGTAATTTCTGATCCCAGAAGCAGAAGCAGAAGCAGTTTTGACTTTTCTCCTTACGAAAATTACCCTTAGAAAAATATGGTATATATCAAAATAACCTTACTTTCTTACTTTTAAACTAATACTTAGAATTAGAGATTATATTATTGAACTCTCCTAATGTATACATATTCCTTTTTATTTTTAGGATTTTGAGATGAATGCTTTTATATTTGTTAAATAATTTTTTGATATATTTAAATTATTTTGAAAGAATTAAAGTACTTTTGAATTTTATTTTCATGTTTTACTTAAATAAAATAAAAAACTTAATTATTATCTTTAATAATAAATATTTGAAATTATTTATTTATTCATTTAATATTAACTATTAAGTAAATCTCTTCATGTCCTTATTCGTAATATGATACTTAAAAATACTTTTTGAAAAAGCTTGGTCAAACACAAATTATTACTCAGAAGTGTTTTTCAAATTAATTAGCCAAACACAAACTACTTATCTCTAAAAGTACTTTTTCGAAAAGTACTTTTCAAATAAGTCGATTTTACCAGCTTGACCAAACATGTTATGTATAAACTTTAATCTAAAAGGAAAACGAAATGAGGAGGAAGCAGGGAATAATAGACGAGAAAATTGGAGACATAATAGTAGTCTTATAAAGACAACATGCTGGCCATAGCATTTTGGGCGGGAAAACTATATAATATAGCCTTCCCAAAACAATAATTGGTAAAATATATATTTTATATATAATATACATAAAGTATACTGTATATTTTTGATACATAATTAATGTAACTTTAATATATATTCGACTAGGGGATATAATTTATTTTTGACCTACCGACTAAATATATAATTTGCTCTTTTTAGTGGGCCATAGCATAGACCCACTGCTTTATCTGCGGATCATAACATTGTTTTATCTATTATGGATAGGAGTGACTTTTACACGAAGAAAAAGCAATATATGTGTAACGATCTGGTCGGTCGTTTCAAGAGTTATAACCATATTTTTCCCATTTCTATTTTTTTGTGCTTTACAGCTGTATTATGTCTTACCGGATTGGTTTGTTCGGGTCCGGAGTGGTTTCGGAGTGAATTTAGACACTTAGTCTCTTAATTGGTAGTTTAAGTTGGAAAAGTCGATCAAATGTCGACTTGTGTGTAAACGAACTCGAAGTTGAATTTTGATGGTTCTGTTAGCTTCGTTAGGTGATTTTGGACTTAAGAGTGCGTTTGAATTGTGATTTGGAGGTCCGTAGTAGAATTAAGCTTGAATTGGCGAAAGTTAGAATTTTGACGATTTTGGCCTCAGTGGAAATTTTGATATCGGTGTCGGATTGAATTTTCGGAAGTTGGAGTAGGTTCGTGGTGTCATTTTTGACTTGTGTGTAAAATTTGAGGTCATTCGGACGTGGTTTGATAGGTTTTGACATCGTTTGCGTAATTCAGAAGTTTAGAAATTCTTAGGCTTGAATCTGGGTGTAATTTGGTGTTTTGATGTTACATTGAGTGATTCGAAGGTTCGACTAAGTTCGCATGGAGTTATATGATTTGTTGGTATGTTTGGTTGAGGTCCCGAGAGCCTTGGGTGAGTTTCGGGTGGTTAACAGATCATTTTTGGCCTTTGAGTGATAGTTGATGCATGCTGCTGCATTTTTTCTAGTTTCTTTATACGCGATCGCGTAGATCTATTGAGGGCAGCTGGGAAATTTTTCCATGCGATAGCAACTTGGGGCTCGCGGTCGCGAAGGCTAGTGAGTTTGGCTATCGCGGACCTGAGTTGAGGTCCGCGTTCGTAAAGAGGAGAAGAGGCAACTGTGTATCACACGTTTATGCTTCGCGATTGCGTGAGGTGAGTCGCGACCGTTAGGTTGGAGGAAGTTGTGGTATGCGATTGAGCGGAGGTCTCTACGTTCGTGTTGAGTTAAGCTGGGAGGCAGTCAAGCTGGTCTACACGAATACGAGAGGACGATCGCGTTCGCGATAAAGAAAATCTAGGCAGACAGTATTAATTTCAAAATCGAGGATTTGAGCCCATTTTTCATATTTTGAGCTAGAGACCACAGATTTGGGCGATTCTTGAAGGGATTTTCGTGGAGTTGATTGGGGTAAGTGATTTCTACTTGATTTCAGTCAAATCCCATGACTACATATTTAATTTCATCGTCTAAGTTGTGATTTGGGGTGAGAAATTGGGGAAAAAGAGGAAGAACTCTTGAGTTAAAATTTTGAGGTTTTGAATAAAATTTTATTATCGGATTTGAGTAATTTTTGTATGGTTAGGCTCGTGAGTGAATGGGCTTTCGGGTTTTGTGACTTTTGTCGGATTTCGAGATGTGGGCCCGGGGGTCGGGTTCGGGCCGATTTCGGATTTTGTGTAGAATTTCATGTTCTCTTTGTGGAAATTACTCATGTAGCCTATTTTAATAGTGTTGTACTGTTTGTGGCTAGATTTGGGGCATTTGGAGGCCGATTCGAGAGGCAAGGGTATTTCAGAGTAGGATTTCTACGCTGTTGAGGTAAGTAACAGTCTTAAATCTGGTCTTGAGGGTATGAAACCCCGAGAATTTATATGATGTGAATATTTAGAGGTGAAGCACATGGTAGGTGACGGGCGCTAGAGTGCACCGTGAGGGATTGAGACTTGGTCCGTCCCGGGAGACTGTAAAGTCGAATAGTCCATTAATATTACTTGTTTCTCCTTCTTTGAGTAATTGACTGTCTCTCATGTTAGAAACCATGCTTAGGCCATATGATATTACTGTGGGATCCGCATTGGTCGTATACTTGTTGAACTGACTGCTAAATTTTGTCTTGTACTCAGTCACCATCTTACTTGTGTATTTTACCTTAACTCTCTCTCATTTCTTGTCGATACTTGTTTTATTCTCTGTTTGGGCTATTTATTGTGATATTATGTGAATCCGAGAGGCTAGTGACTGAGGTAGGGCCTGAGTTCCGAGCTTTGAAATATGTAAGGTATATTGGATCGAGCTGCACGCCGCAGTAGTATTGGATCGGGTTGCACGCCGCAACAAGCCTTTGGGCTATATATATTTATGGACCGGGTTACACGCCGCAACAGTATTGGATCGGGCTGCACGCCGCAACAGTATTGGATCGGGCTGCACGCCGCAACAGTAGTAGGTCGGGTTGCACGCCGCATCAATATAGCGCTTGGGCTGAAGGAGCCCCTCCGGAGTCTGTACAACCCTAGTGAGCGCAGGTACCTATCGATAGTGTGTATTGAGGGCTGAGAGCAGAGGGTATGAGCTGTGAGATGATTTGAGTGAATGTTTCCTTGAGAGGTTGTACTTGTTCTTATTTATTGTTGCACTTCATTGCTATCTATTGTTGTTGTGAAATTTTTTGGAAGTTTCATATCGTTTTACTTGAGCTCAAACTGATTTGACTTAAACTACCGAATTTGAATGTATGTCCACTCTTTACTGAATGAAATAAACTGTATTTTCATAGCTCATCACTGCTTCTCATTTCCTTATTTAATTTTGTTACTTGCTGAGTTGGTTGTACTCATGCTACACCCTGCACTTCATGTGCAGATCCAGGTGTGTACGGTCCTAGTGGTCGCTGAGTTTGTGCGCGGGCTGACTTTCGGAGACTTATGAGGTAGCTGCCGGCGTCCGCAGTCCTTGTTCCTCCTTCTTATCATCTTATTTTCTCGTGTTTTTGGCATTTAGCATAAACTGTAGTAGATTCTATTTCTAGATTGTTGTTAGATGCTCATGACTTAATGACACCCCGATGTCGGGCTATATTCCACACTTGAGTTTTGGGTATTTACCCCGTGGTTATGTAAACCTTCTGTTAAATTTAACTGCTTTAGCTCACTTCTGTTATATATAATGAAAGCATATTGAGAATGTCGGCTTTCCTAGTTCCACGATAAGCGTCGTCACGACAGATTAGGTTTTTGGATCGTGACAAGTTAGTATCAGAGCCAAGAAGCTATTAAATTCAACTGTTTCAAGTGGATCAATTGGAAGACCGAGAGAGAGAATTTGTCGCGACCTAACTCATGACACGTATTGTCTGCTTTAGGCCTAGGTATGCATATTTTTATCTTTCAGGTCAAGTCGAGCCCCAAAAACACGCGTACCAAATGAATTTGTATTATGCCTTATATATTTCTTCACTTTCCTCTCGTATTCTGAAGTGTGATTCGTCTTAGGTCATAGAATTCCAATATGATATTCCTTTTTAAACCATTCGGTAGTGTATTATGCAAAAGTGCACATAGGGTAAGGGTGGCAAGTGGGCCGGTCCCGGGCCACCGGCCCGGGACCACGGACTAAACGGTCTTCTGGGCTTAAATGGGCGTTAACCGGTTAGAACTGAGACTGTGGGCCTGGTCCGGTCTTCTGGGCCGATTCTTCACAAAAAGACCGCAGAACCGGAACCGTTTGAGGCTGGGACCGGACCGCATCTTGGCGGGCCCAAACGTTTCCAACTGTCAAAATTTTAAAAAAAAAAAACTAGACCGTTGGGCTTTGAAAAATCTGTCTGTTGGCCATTAAAAATAACTGTTGGCTATTTACAAAATAGCCATTTAAACCCCCTCCCCCAACTTTTTTTTAACCCCAAACTTTTTATAATTACACATTTTTCCTTTTTTCAACTATAAATATCCCCTAATTCTTTCATTTTTCTTACAAAATCATCAATCTATCACAAATCTCTCTCTAAATTTCTTCTATAATTGCTACTATTGCTTACTTTATTGTTTTAATAATTGAAAAAATTGTGAAGTTGGTGAATTGAAATCTTCAAGTTTTCAACGATAATCTATTTTCAACAAATTATTCGTCAATTGGGTAAACTCGTTACAACTCTTAAATTTTAATATTACAGTTTTGTTTGTTTTATTTACTTTCTAGTTCTTGATTAATTAAGATGTCTTTATTCCTTAAAAAAATGTTTAGTAAAAATAAGGAAAAATTCAAGAGTGGTGAATCTAGTGGTCACTTTGTTCCTCCTCCACTTCCCCCGACTCCCCGAAACAAACCCCATATCTGTCCTACACCTCCTATTCTTGATAGAGATAATAGTTTATTAGAATTTACTAAGAGTCAATTTTGCCATAATATTGGAGCTGGTGAAGAATTAAACCATGAATTATTGAATGCTCTTTATTTTAATCCAACTATTGATGAAAATGATGATGATAAAATAGATTTTGATGAAACTAAACCGGATGATGATACACCCACTAGTCCTGCTCCTGAAGTTAACCCAACTAGTGATAATCCAAATGATTCTCCGTCTGATACTCGTGTTACTATCCCTACATTTTCTAGACAACGTACCAAACAGACGAAAACATCTATTGTTTGGCTATTTTTTACTCAACTAATTCCAGAAAATAAGGCTAAGTGTAAAACTTATGGCAAGGAGTAAGCTTTTAAATAATGTCCGAGGAGAAAAGTGTACCTACTCCTAGCCCGGCTGACCCCAGTACCGAGTCAAATCAATTTCAATCGGAAATTAACACTGTTACCGGTGGTATTTTATATTATGATCCAAAAAGGTTCGGGAAGAATTGACAAAAATGGTAACCGTTATGTGCTTACCTTATAGTTTTTCTTCTGACCCTAACTTTGTGCATTATATTAGAAAAGCTTTTAATCCTACTTATAAAGGTTTTCCTCGCACAACCGTAAAGAGGGATATTTATAAATATAAACATGAATATGAACAATATTTGCACTATTTATTTACTCATATAAATTATCGTGTTGCTATTACAACTGATATTGGTAGAAGTGGTAACGACTGTGATTAACTTACTGTTACCAGTCATTGGTTTGAAGAGGACTGGATAATGCAAAAGCGCATTATTGCTTATAGAATAATTAATTCACGTCACACAGGGTAGTTTATTGCTAGCACAGTTATGGATATTTGTAGATATTTTTGCATTACTAATAAAATAATATCAATTTCAATGGATAATGCTACTAGTAATACAAATTTTATATCCTTGCTTACCACTACGCTAAATTCTGCAATTAGTAACATTTTTTATGTTAGATGTATTTGTTATTTTTACCATTTAATTGTGGGTGATGGTATGAGAATTTTAAATATTGAAATTGAAAAGGTTAAAATGGCTCTTAACTGGATTTTTTATTCAAACCGTAGAAGTAGACTTAGAGAATATTTTAAAAGATGCGATGAATTTGGACTAAGAGAAAGAAAGTTTCCTAAACCTTGTTCAACAAGATGGAATTACATGTATGAAATTTTGGTAGTTGCATATGAATATAGAAACCCCATAAACTCAACATTTAACGCACATGTAGGTGATGATAATGAAGTTCGACTACGGAAGTGATTCATCTGGTAAGGAGGTTAGTGGAGCAGTACAGGGAGAGGAACAAGGATTTACATATGGTGTTTATTGACCTTGAGAAGGCATACGATAAAGTTCTGAGGGAGGTCTTGTGGAGGTTAGCGGGCGTTTCGGTAGCGTACATTAGGGTTATTAATAATATGTATGATGATGCTAAGACTCAGGTAAGGACTGTGGGTGGTGACTCGGAGCATTTCCATGTGGTGATGGGGTGATGGGGTTTCACTAGGGATCGACTCTTAGCCCATTTTTGTTTGCCTTGGCGATGGATGTACTGTCACGTCACATCCAAGGGGAGGTTCCTTGGTGCATGCAATTTGTCAATGATATAGTGTTGATTGACGAGACGCGTTGCAGAGTTAACGCGAGGTTGGAGGTTTGGAGACAGACCTTGGAGTCTAAAGGTTTCAAACTGAGTAGAACCAAGACAGAATACTTGGAGTGAAAATTTAGTGAGACCCATGATGCAGACGTAGAGGGTAAGATTGATGCTCAAGTTATCCCCAAGAGAGCAAGTTTTAAGTATCTCGCGTCTATTATCCAGGGTAACGGGGAGATTGACGAAGATGTCACACATCGCATCGGAGTGGGATGGATGAAGTGGAGGATCACTTATGGTGTTCTATGTGATAGGAATGTGCCGTTAAGAATTAAGGGTAAGTTTTATCGAGTGGTGGTTCGACCCGCTATGCTGTATAGGGCTGAGTGTTGGCCAGTCAAGAACTCTCACGTGCAGAAGATGAGGATGTTGAGATGGATGTGTGGGTGTACCAGGCGAGATATGATTAAGAATGAAGCTATCCGGGACAGAGTGGGAGTCGCCTCCGTGGAGGACAAGATGCGGGAGTCGCGGCTGAGATGGTTCGGACATGTTAGGAGAAGAAGCATTGATGTCCCTGTCAAGAGGTGTGAGAGGTTGGCCATGGAGAGTTTGAGAAGGGGTCGAGGTAGGCCTAAGAAGTATTGGGCAGAAGTGATTAGGAAGGACATGGCACTGCTTCAACTCACTGAGGACATGAACCTTGATAGGATAGTGTGGAAGTCGAGGATTAAGGTAGAAGTTTAGTAGGTAGTTTATAGTGTTCACCGATAGGCTTAGTAGCATGCATGTCCCTTCATATTCTTAGATTTTTATTACGTTATGTTGTTTTGTTCGCCTCAGGTATTGTATTCCCTGTTGCTATTATTTGATAGTATTTATCCTTTATCTCTCCCTTTTTTTCTCTTCTATCTTTCTTCTTTCCTTGCTTCTCTCTTCTTCTTCTTTCCCTTCCTGAGCCGAGGGTCTATTGTAAATAATCTCTCTACCTGCATTAGGTAGGGGTAAGGTCTGCGTAAACTACCCTCCCCAGACCCCACATGTTGGGATCAAACTGGGTTTATTGTTATTGTTGTAGGTGATGATAATGAACACCTTACGAATAGGGATTGGGGTAATGTTAAAATGCTTGTAAATTTTTTAGAAAAAATTCATATTTCTACAAATGAATTTTCTAGGAAATATTATCCTACTATTTTTAACTGTTTAGTTTATATTGCAGAACTTGCAAATTTATTTTCTCATTTTTCAGAGGGTGGAAATATTTATAAACTTGCTATTGATTCTACGAGAAAAAAGTTTAAAAAATATTTTTTCCCTATTCCCTATTTATGGGGTTGCTGCTTTGTTAAATCCTACAATAAAATTAGGAGGTCCTCAATTTTGGTATGAAAGTGTTTATAATAGTTTAGCACTTGAAGCTGAGGAGTTGTCTCAACATCCGAAAGCAATAGCCTCAATTAGAATAAATGCTCAAACTATTTATAATGCTTATCAAGTTGCATTAAACCATGCTAGACCAAATGTTCCAACTCCTTCTTCTTCTTATTCTCAATCATCTAAAAGAACTGCGGGAGTAATAACACTTAGTGCTTGGACGGGGTTTAGGGGTTCTCAAGGTTCTAGTAGTAGTGATTTTTCACAACTAAATGAGCTTGAAGTTTATTTGTCACAGGGAATTGAGGAAGTGAATCCCGACGGCTCCTTTAATATTTTGGAATGGTGGAAGGACAAAGAAAAATACTTTCCGGTTCTTTCAAGGATGGCCCGAGACATTTTAACTATTCAAGCTTCAACAGTGACATCAGAGAGCGCTTTCAGTCAAGCAAGACTTCAGCTCGGTGATTATAGAGCGTCTATGAGGGAGAGCTTGGAAACATCAGTACTTTTCAGAGATTGGATCCGTTTAGAAAGAAGAAATTTTGGACTTGATGAATCACAACCAGAGGTAGACGAAGCTTACGAAGAAATGCTAGCTGAACTTGCGGAGGATTTTGCTTCTCCCCGAAGCGGTGATAACCAAGCTTCTTTTCCGCCACCATCAACGGAAATTCCTTCGAACCTTGAAGGATTTATGGAGTTTGTAAGAGATACCATGTAACTTGTATGAACAAAAATTAGTATATATTATGTAACTTGTATTTTGGCACATCTTGATTATTTTCTTTTTCTTCTCAATGGTGGTATTAGCACCTTGTTGTGCTCATTCCATAGGGGGAGGAAGACTAAGAAAGTTATTGCCATATTTTTTTAATGATGTAATAAAATTATAACACATTGCTTTGAATATCTCTTTACAATATTTTTGTCTTTAAATTTGAATTAAAAATTTTATGTCACAATTCTATGATAAAATTTACAAGGAATTGCCTTAGATATTTTTATTAACATCTTTTTTCTCTAATTTTAATAAAAAAAAATTTTAACAAAAAATATCATTTGGGCCCACTTAGCCCACAGGCCGGGACCGTTTAGCCCGGGACCATTAGTTCGTGAGTCCGGTCCCGGGCTGGTTCCTACAAAAAGACCACCAAGACCAGAACCGTTTGGCCCGTTTAAATTGGGACTGACCCGGGACTGTTTGGACCGACCCACTTGCCAACCTTAACTTAGGGCCCGTCGGGTTGGCTTGTAAGGAAGAATTAGTCATGATATAAAATTGGCTAGTTGGAAGAATTAATTTTAAATAACTTTATTTTATATATTGTTTAATTATTATTTTGATGTTTCCCATAGAATATTACACTTTTAAACTATGCGAGAATTTATATACATTATTTTACGTAAGGTAGAATGTATAATAAGAAAAAAAAATAAAATAAATATATATATATATATATATATATAGTATTACGTGGATTAAATTAAACCAACTAGAATGAAAAAATACCCTTATGATCCATACAGTATTAATCATAAAGTACAATCTCTGTATTATTAATTCTTGCATTACATTCAGTTAATAATCTCATCATTATATAATATATACATAACTTAATCCCTGCATAATTTGTATTGAAAACACCTTTTACTAATGAGATTTTTAACTAGCTTAAGCCCATTAATAAAGATTTAAAATCAAGTGTGGTGATGATGAGCCTTGTATATACATTATCATAAAAAACTGAAAATTATGCAGGATGGACCTTTTTAAATCACTACTTATGTTTTGATCTTACTAAGAATTTTTTTTTAAATAGTCTCGCATCAGAATTTTTAAACACGCTTGCCAGAAGTTTGAAGCACTCGCCAGTTGAAGCAATCGATATTTGTGCAAAATTCTAATGGCCACCGTAACTGCTGCATGTTTTAAAGTTCTGGTGAGCGAGAAAAATCCTAGTAAAGAAACTTTAAAATTTTAGTGATTTTTTTCAAATTTCTGTTATTGGTATAATATAAAAAATCAAACAGTGACACCAAATTGTTCTATTTATGTCATTCAAGTTACTCATATCTAGTGTTACATCGATTCTATTAGTATATAATCATAACGATCCGACTGATCATTTTGAGAAATTGCGTTCGGCTCGACAGTTTGAGGTCATGAGTATCTTCACACAGTATATTATAACTTGCGTGCATCACCGGTTCAGATTTTTGAGGGGTTCGAAAAGGATTTTCAAGAGTGACTCTCATTTGAGAAGCTCGAAGTTGAAGGAATTGACCAACGTTTGAATTTTGAGTATTTGACTTCGGATCGGAGTTTCGGTAGTTCCGGTAGGTACGGATGGTAATTTTGGACTTGGTCGTATGCCCGGAATTTCATTTGGATGTTTCTTAAAGTTTTCGGCATCATTTGGCGGAAGTTGGAAATTTAAAGGTTTAGAATTTTCCTAAGTTTGACCATGGTTTTACTTTAAGGATATCGGGTCCGAATTGTGGTTTTGGAACATGGAATAGGTCTGTTTAGTCATTTGGAACTTGCCTGCAAAATTTGGTATCATTGGAGTTGATTTGATATAGTTCGGACGCTCGGTTGCGATTCTAGAAGTTATTGAAGTTCATTGTGATTTTCATGTATTTTGACGTCCAATTCATGATTCTAGAGATTATTTTGGTGTTCCGATCACGTGAGCAAATTCGTATTGTATTACGGGACTTGTTGGTATGTTCGGACGAGGTCTCAAATGGTTTGGGTGAGTTTCGGATAGATTTAGATTGTGTTGCGCTTGTTTTTATGCTTCGTCGTCGTTTCTTCAAGAATAAATGGTATCACATTGAGCAAATGAGCTCCAAATTTAGTTTTTATTGAACCATTAGATAGATATCGTAATTACAGAGCCATAATAAAATGAATCGTCGAATTTAGACATCGTATAAGGGAGTTATGCTCATTTCCGTGTCGGGGAGATTGCTGGTTTCAGGTGTGGTCGCAATTGCGAACATCTCTATCGCAATTATGATGCCCAGTTCGCAATTGAGAACTTTTTGTCGCAAATGCAACCTTTTCCAGCCCTGTTCTTGTTAGCAATTGCGAAGGCTTCTTCGCTTTTGCAAGGGTTTGCAATTGCGATATCTGCAGCTTGTTTTCAGTTGTGTAATTCGGGTTTTTGCTTTATTTTATCATATTTTGAACCCTAAATCCGAGATGGGCGATTTTAAGAGAGGACTTTCATATCAAATCATTGGGCAAGTGTCTCTAACCAATTTTCAATTATATTTTGTGATTATACCTTAGATTTAACATCAAAATTCATGAGAATCTAAAGGAAAATTATAAAAATTTTCAAAATGTATAATGATGATTTGAAGGACGAATTGGTATCAAAATTTGATAATTTTAGTATAGTTGAACTCGTATCGGAATAAGTATTTGGATTTTGTAAATTTTATCACGTTCCGAGGTGCTGGCCCGGGGGGTTGACTTTTATTGACTTTTTTGCAAATTGTATAAAGATCATAGCTTTATTAATCGAAATTGTTTTCTCTTGCATTATTTGATGTATTTAAGTCGTCTTTGGCTAGATTGAGCCGAACGGAGGTGAATTTGTAAAGGAAAAGCAAATTTAAGTATTGATTTGGCTGAATTGAGGTAAGTGTCTTGCCTAACTTTGTGTGGGAAAAACTACCCCTTAGGAATTGAGTAAATTGTGCTATGTTGTTATGTGAAAGCCGTGTACACAAGTTGACGAATGGGTACCCATTTTATACGTGGTATTTGACTGGTATAGATTGTCTAGTGTCTTCCCATGCCTTTAATTGAATTGTCATAATATGTAGTATTTCGTTGTCAGTCTACTCTTACATGCTTTATCTGATGTTGCTAGCACCTAACTGTACTTCTTGTTCGTTATTTGGCCTTATATGCCTTAGTTGAAGTTACTCCCTTTCTTATTAACTTGTTACCGCTTAATTTTTGAGTTTCTTCTATGTCTTGTACTTATCTGCTACATGTTCTAATTGTTGTGATTGCATGCTTAGTTATCATGTACCTTACCTGTTCGGTGATTTTGTAAAGTTTGTTGTGTTCCTCCGGGTTCTATGTGGTTCCCCTGTTGTTGTGCACTGATACCCTTGATTGTAGAAATTCTTATAAATGGAGTTACTGTTATTGATTTATATTATTGTAAAGGGGATCGGGTTGCACGCCGCAACAAGTGAAATAAGGGAGGTGGTGAAATAAGGGAAGATATTTATATTGTGATATCGTTATTATATGGTGGGATCGGGTTGCACGCCGCAATAGGTGTAATAAGGGTGAATTGATATGGTGGAATAAGGATGAATTTTGATATTGATATTATACGGTGGAATTGGGTTGCGCGTCGTAACATATTTTGTGGTTGTATTCCCTGTTTGTTGTATTTGTTTCAGTTCTTTCGTACGAGATACTGAGAATTTTTATTCCCGATTCTTTAGTGTTTTTCGAGGAAGAGTTATTGTCGTTGACTTAGCACCTTGCCCTCATTTCCTGAGTTCTTTTTTTCTGATACTATTATTCTGGTAAATTAATTTTCTAGGTGAATTTACTACGTTGACTCATTGCCTAATGTTCTGCTGAGTTATTAGTAATATAATGACTTTAGATAAATAAAAAAATTGATATCATGCTGCCTTGTGTGACTTTTAAGTTAAAACCTGCCGTTTATTTCGGTACTTACCATTTTTTAGTAGTTGTCATCTTTTACTTCAATTGATTTCTCAACTTAATCTCTTTGTCCTGTCTGAGGTTTTTATTATACTTAAAAAGAAATCGTTATTATATTGTAATTTAATAAATCCTATATTAAATTCAGTAGCTTATCCGATGTTGTATGTATTTGAAAAAGGTTATTTTCAATACCCAAATGATTATCCAAAATAAACTCATTTTTCTCGTTGATTTCCTACTTGGTTCAGAAGCTGTAGTCTTACTTTTTTCATATATACATAAAGTCTCTTAAACATCCTAATTAGCATTTGTCACAGATATTATGTACTGAGTGGCACGTGAAGTTTTCCGTGCAAGGTGAGATGGAAAGATGTAGGCACAAGGTGCCGTGTGTGTTAAAGGTTGAAAGATGTGATCTATGGTATGAGATTTCGAGATTTGAGATTATTGGAGTCGTGTATTAGAAACGATTTGATTGGCTGATTTGACATCGTTTTTCCTACTTGAGCACATTTACCCTTGTCTGTATTCCAACTATGTGGTTGTCTAGTTACTTGGTTATTTCTCGTTGCCTGCCGTGTTTCCCTTATCGTTACTACTATTTCCAATCTGATTATTGTTTGCTATTGACATTTCTTTAAATATTCCTTTCTTGTTAGCTTTATGTCATATCTTGCATAGATTTAGATGTTCAGTGAGTGTCTTGACATGGCCTCGTCACTACTCTATCGAGGTTAGGATTAATACTTACTAGGTACCGCCGTAGTGTACTCATGCTACACTTCTGCACATTTTTTTGTGTAGAGCCAGGTACTTTGGATCGAGTAGGTTTTGAGACTCATGCTTGGTGTGGCTTGAGACTTCAAGGTACACCTGCCGGGCATTTGCCGGCTCCCAAGTCATCCTCTAATGTATTTATTTCCATTGTTTCTTCTATTCTATTCCGGAATAATGATGTATTCATTATGTAAAGTTTCTCCTAGAAAGGCTTATGACTTGTACTACCGGTTTTGGGAATTTGTAAATTTTATAGAGAATTCCATTTCTAAAGTTGTTAGATTATTTATTATTGTTATTCAGTAAATGTTAGGCTTACCTAGTCCCTAAGACTAGGTGCCATAACGATGCCCAACAGAGGGGAAATTGGGTCGTGACAAGTTGGTATCAGAGCTCTAGGTTCATAGGTGCTACGAGTCATAAGCAGGTGTAGTAGACTCTTGCGGATCGGTATGGAGATGTATGTACTTATATTCGAGAGGCTACGAAAACTATTAGGATTCCACCTCTTTCATTCTTTATCGTGCGACACTAATTTAGCTCGAGATATATATCTTATGTCCCTTTTCATCCACTTATGTACCGTATTTCGCACTCGATATCAGCTATGCACGGACTGTTCATGATGTTGTGGATGGGCTACGAGGGAGCCAGGGATGCCCAAACATTGTCTCAACGTGTCGTCCAGACTAATAATGCAGAGGTATTGAGAGACTCTTCAGTTGTTCACATGGGGGTGCATCGGGTTCTAGTATCTGGTTGATTAGTATGAACTTGGGAGAGTTTAATTGGTTGACTAGTGGTCGCGATCCTTGTAGGGTCACGAGGTGGATGTTGATTTGGGGATAGTTGGTGGTATTGGAGACTATTTGGTTCGCATGAGATTTCTACTCAGTGGAAGATACATTTTATCATTCAAGGCACTAGGGGGAGCAAGTTTGACTGTCACGAGAATGGACGTGCGCTTAGTAGATGACTAGGAGTACTTTGTGATTGGTGTTGTACGAGCTGTGAAGGTTAGTTTTGCGGATCATCAGATGTTGTTTTCTATAGCTTCACGGCAAGTAGGGGAGTCCACTAGCGGCATTCAGATTGCAGAGTCAGGTGTTGCATCAGTTTGGACCGGAGATGTGTATATATATTTATGGTATTGGGAGGTTCCCTGAAATTTGCATATGATTAAGTTATGAGTTCTTGCATGGGATGATGTTGGTGGATTACAGTGTTTCTATGTCATTAATGGATATGCATTTCAGTATTCAAGGAAAGTCGGAGAAACAACTTCAGATTCACAGGAGGTCTATTCAGCGTGAGCATCTTGGTTGTGGCGTTACAGGGTGCTTCAGAGGAAATACAGTGGTTTATGAGCTTCTGGGCTACGCCGTTCATGCTAGGATTTTTTGCATTTGGGCTTTGGTTGGGATCATTGTATATTGACGGGGAGAAGTATTACCCCAGAGGAAAGACGAGGAGTATTTGAAGAAATGGGTCAGCTCTGTGGTGTTGGGTCAACATAGCAATGGAAGTAATTGGTCCTTTTTGAATGGAAATTCTCTACCGGTATATGTGGCAGTACTTTTGGGTTGGACAGTTTGTGTGATTTGGTTGAGTTGGGGAGATGCGGTCATGATGGCTTAGTTGCGTGCGGGCGGGTCTCGGATAGTTCCCGATGGTGTTGGCCACAGCTTGAGTCGGCTGTCTGCTACGGGCATGAGGGATATTTTGTACATTATGGATTTATCCTGGATGAATATTATAAGTTAATAGAATGCTAGCACTATTGGACATCATATGCGAAGAGCGTGCATTTCAGGAAGGCACCTTGTGTTATGGGTAGCAGATGCTTGGCTAGTGGTATGGTGATTACGCGGTTGTGAGGCTTCTGAGGTTCAGATTTTGTAATGTGGCATGGAAATTTACATGGTGCTTCAATAAGATTATGGGATGTGAGTGATGTATCAGCCATTCGAGTAGCGTAGTTGAGATTGCCAGATTGGGTATGAAAGCTATGGTATTCCTGAGGTTTTGGGGTTGGATGTCCTCACATGCAGGCTATTCCTTGTTTGCGGATTGTGAAGAAATGTTGAGAATGAGATGACTAATGACACAAATTGTCGGTAAGTTGCTATGGACTTTTGGAAGGATATTTACCTATTTGGGAATGATCAGGATTTGGTTTTGGGGATACTTGAAAGCCCAACGAGAATGTGTTCTTTATATCAGATCAGGTTTGGATATTCTTGGGAGGCTGTTATCACGGTTATGTTACCGGGCAGGATGGATATTATTTGTGCCCCTAGCCTATGTTATGTACCTCTCTTATGCGATAATGGGATGTGAGGTTGTATGATTATTCTCTGCGCATGTTGTAATTTCGTTCAGGCCTTATGGCGATTTGGGCAAGATGGCCCCGGTGATGTTGATTTGCTCATTGCACCTTTGTTGTGCTTGTTTTCCTCCATGTTGTTCTATTTATATTCATTTTCCACAGTTATACTTGTGCACTATATTATGCTTGATATCAACATTCATGTGATCAGTGAACCCGAGCACTCTGTCTCGATGAGTATCCTATGCAGATTGATATATTTGGGGCCGGGCTACATGCCGCATCGAATGTTATGTGATATACCCTTTACTTGTGTTTATATTGTGTTCTGTTTTCCCACTGTGGGGCAAGTTTATGAAACCGTACTTTGTCATTTATATATGTTGCACTTGTTAGATAATCCTCGTAGCTTGCTTTCCTTCTATTTTGCTACATGCCTGGGTTATTGCCCGTTTGGTGTACGGACTGTGTTATGTGAGAATCTGTGTGGTTCCGTGATGAGTTGTTAGCTGGGCTGCTGGTATTGGCTGAGAAGAGGTTCTTAGACCTGAGATTCGCACTATCGTTTTGGGGTGAGGAGTGGTTGGAAGGATGATGCTAGTTCTGCTCAGAATTAGGCAATGGCTCTTGAGGGACGGGAGAGCTTCTTGGCTTGTTGATTTCATGGGTGGTTGTGAGTTTCTGCATGTTTCTTGTATCTTGGTCAGCGTCGTGGAGGTCCAGAAAAAGGTTTTATTCCAAGTGAAGCATATTGTTGGCATCCAGATTGCTATTGGCAGCTATGATCATCAGAAGATATTACTACGGGCATTTGAGTTGTGTGGAACATCATGCGATTGTGCCCTGGGTTGAAATTGTGGCTCGATTCAGCTTGTTCAGGTTGGTACGACGTGATGATGCGTGATTCGGATCCTATGATGAGTTTCAGATGTTCATGGTTGGGTTCTATCTTAAGTTATGGATGTTGATACCCAATTTTTCCTCATATTTCTCAAAAATACATATATATATACCTTCAAAAAAATGCATGAGAATCATCAAGTATTTTCCCATAATTTTCTATAATTTTTAAAAAGCTTTTAATCAATTTATTCCTGTATTTTATTATATAAGTAATTATTAATTGCGCCTCAAATAAATTTTATGTTGATTTATCATTTAACTTTCATCATCTATATCCGTATTAAGCTTTAAATATTTTATATATATTTATTATAATTGTATTTTAGCATCCTTAGGCTAAAATTTCATATTTTACAATAATAGCCATATATATATATGCATAATTACATTATTTATACAAGAAAATGACTTTTTATATTTTTATAATTGTTTTAAATCATTCCTATGTACAAGTGATATTTTTTATATTTATTAATTATTTTTATAAATTATTTATTTTATTAAATTGGGTATTTAAAATACAGCCCCTAAAAACCCAATTTCGGACCTATACACTACCCAATTACCCCCGCCCAATACACCAGCCCAATACCGCAATATCCAATACCCAAATACCTATTAGCCCAGTCCTATACCCGTCCAAAACACCCGACCCAACCTTTTTAAATCACAGCCGTTGATCTCTGAAGATCAAAGGCTCGTACCACTCCACCCCTTTTTAATTATAACCTACCCGGCTAACCCTAACCCATTTCACCCACTCCACCGCCCTCAAACTCTCTCTTCTTCTTCTCCTCTCAAAACCCTAGTGCCGTCACTCAAAATCTCCCTGATTCTAACCCCAAGAATGGAATCAATCTATGATTGCTTACCTTATTTGGTCCTATCTCCTTACTGGCTACCCGATTTGGGTATTTCCTCATGGCTTGCTAAAATGGCAAGTAGATCTTGAGAGATTCGAACCAAATCTGGTTCAAAATCCTTAACCTATTGTGTATTCCGTCCGTGTTCATCCCGTATTCTTTGTGAGTACAGTTGTTTTACGTATCTCTTGTGGATTCTTACTTAGACCTAAAGGTTAGGGTTTCAGATTCTCTTTGATTCGAACCTAAATTGGTTCAAACTTTGATTTTTAACATTATCTCGTCTATATTCACTTCATTATGCGTGAATCTGCCTATTCTTGTTAATTTCATTTATTTACCCTAAATTAGGGTTTCAGACTTGGTCCGATTTTGATTTTTCTTTTTGAACAACCTCCTGTCTATGTTCATTTTACTAAAATATTTGATTCTTTACCTTTATTTTTTATCAATTTTATGGTTTACCTAAGATTAGGGTTTCAGACCTTTTATTTTGGGACCAGAACTGGTTTGATTATGTGTTCTGTGAGTATATTCATGTCTATGTTCATTCTATGAAGCATGTGACTCTTTGTCTTTTTATTTCTGCCGATTTATGTGTTCTACCTAAAATTAGGGTTTAAATCTTTCCTTCCTTACTGATTTTAAATATTTTCCTTTTTCGTACATGACTAAAACTTTCCTTACTTCTGCTCAATATACCATAATTCCTTTATTTTCTTACCTTATTTGCCTTGAAATAAACTGTTAATTGATATTTTACTTATTTTAAATGTTACTGGCCTGATTACACGCTGTTATGCCCTGTTAATTTCTGGACTTTGACTTCAATTGATTTTATGATTAATTTCTTTCCTTACCTATATGTGTTTGATTAATTCCCTTATTTTTCTGTCTAATTAAACACTATTTAAACCCTTTCCCCTCTCCCCTTTAGGACAGACTCGAACTCTAATACTCTCATTGAAACTTAGATTCTTTACTCTAATTCTCTTTGGTCATTGTTTCTGGTCTTGGCCGGCTGAAAGCCAAGGTGTAACGACCCAACAGGTCATTTTGTGTATCAGGACCCTGTTCCCCTAAATAAAACTTCCTGCAGCGGCTTATTATGATTTATGACTTGCGGGGATGGATGGTTCGGGATTCAGAAGCGTTTAGAGTGGTATAGGAACACTCTGTTCCTTAAGGTTGGCCTTTAAGGCCAAAGTTTGACTTCGGTCAACATTTTTTTGTAAACGACCTCGGAGTCGAGTTTCGACGATTTTTGTAGCTTCGTATGATGATTTCAGACTTGTGCGTATGTTCGGAATGGATTTTGGATGACCTGGGGGCGTTTCGGCGCCCAATATCGAAATTAGAGTTTCCTTAAGTTTGAAATTTGGTTTGGAACGTGTTTTTGTGTTATCGAGGTCCGAACGGAATTCCAAGATCATAAATAGTTCCGTTATGTCATTTATGACTTGCTTGCAAAATTTAGTTTCATTTCGAGTAGTGCAAGTCGGTTCGGCGCATGGTAAGAGAATTCTAGAACTTTAAGTTCAAAGTTTGATTCAATTTGGTTTTGGGGTCGAATTCTTACTTTTGTTGTTGTTTTTCACGTTCCGTAAATTCGAGCGAGTCTGTATCATGAATACAGACCTGCCAGTGCCTTTGGACAAGGTCCCGAGGGGCTCGGGTGAGTTTCGGACCCCTCGGAGTTAAATCCAACAACCAAAATTTTCACTGACTGGTTTCCTTCAGTGAGATCGTAGGTGCAATGATGCGATCGCATAGAAGGAGTTGGTAGGGTGAGGGAAAATGCCCTATGCGATCACATGGGCTTGTCTGCGTTCGCACAGGGGTGATTTATGTCCTGGCCCAGTTTGTTCTCTGCGTTCGCACTCCCTCCCTCGCGATCACACAAGCCTGGCCCATTTACTTTCTGCGATCGCAAGTCTCTTTGCACGATCGCACAATAGACTTTTCAGGGGTCCTGGCAGTTGACTTGTGCGATTGCACTGCCCTAGCTGTGATCGCACACAAAAGGTAGCTGGGCAGTGTTAGATTTAAACGGGACTTAGTCCCATTTTAACAATTTTTCTTCACTTGTGGCGATTTTGGGATCTTTCAAAGAAGAGATTTCACCTAGCAACTGAGAGGTAAGTGACTCCCATTACAATTTAAGTTGAATAGTTGAATTTTTATATAGATTAACACACTAATGAGGGGATCATGGGTTAGAGTAAAAACCTAGATTTTATGAAAATTTGGAAAAATACCACGAAATTTTCCATGGAATCATACAAAAACTATATATTAACGATCCTTAGGTTATGGGTAAGTGTTTTCTTCGAAAAGTTTCGGAATCTGAGCACGTGGGCCCGGGGGTCTATTTTGAGATATTGCAAAGTAGGCTAAATTGGTTAACTAAATAGGGAAATTCCATACTTTTGAGCATGAATTGACATATTTGTATAACATTTGGCTAGTTGCTTGTCCTTGGGTGACGAATTTGGAGTTTTCGGGCGCGTTCTTGACCTGGAGAGTAGGTTCGACACAAGGTGAGTCTCCTTTCTAACCTTGTAAGAGGGAATTGTCCCCATAGGTGATTATAAATAATTGCATGTCCTTATTTGCGGGGGCTACACATGCACGAAGTGACAAGAGTCCGTGCGTAGCTACTACTATGTTATGTTGGGTAGTTCTAGGACTCACAAGCATGCTTATATATGCCTTACATGTGTTCCTAAATGCATTTTTGATTTGCTTATTATCCTTTAATTGGCATGAGAATATTAGGAAGTTATGTTCCATATTATATTGCTTAAGTTCTTGCTTCAAAGTATAATCTCTGTTAACTCCCTAAATATTGATAGTTTTATGTATGTATGCGGCATCTGCGTCACATGTATGATTCGTGAGCGGAATAGCCCTACTATTATGTCAACTGCGTCGCATGTTCGATTCGCGAGCGGGGTAATAGATGCATCTATGGTTCGATCCGTTCGAACCTCGGCAGTGCACATTATTTTTGCGACGTTTCGTTCGTACGCTTCCGGCCTATTATGTGTTGTATGATTTACTGGGAATTTGTTGTAATTGTATAAACTGTTTCACATGAAATAAGGGAATTTAGTACATTATATGCTAGTGAAATATGTCATGCAACGGTAATTACCACTATACTTGATATTTTATATCTTTGTGATTACTACGACTGTTATGTCTGCCTAGTTCCTATTAAATTATGTTATTTAAAAATGTTGACCCTAGTATGTATCACGTCTACCTATCGTCACTACTTCTTCGATATTAGGGGGGATACTCAGTGGGTACATATTCGTTTATGTACTCATGCCACTTTCTGTACTTAATTGTACAGGCTCTGAGGCAGGTGCATTTGGGTATTCATCCGGCGCTCGTCCCTGACGTATAGTGGGCGTGGATTTCTTGGTGAGCTGCTTTCCTTGACGCTTATCTCTGGCAGCACCTTGGAGTTCCTCTTTTCTGTTATTATGTCTGTACTATTTCTTCAGACAGTAGGGCAAACTTGTCCTTTCTTTTGGATACTAGTTTCTATTAGATGCCAGTAGACCTTTGACGCCGGTTCCTGGCATGCCCACGTAGTGGATATTCTATTCTTTTGGGTAGTAATGATGGTGGTGATTACTATATTTATTGCTCACTTTGTTCATTTAAGTCACTAATTTACTTCAAATTTATGTTTTTGAAAGAAAAGCCTCTTAAGTATGGTGAATTGTTTATAAATTAAAACATTAGTAAATTAAAGTTGGCTTGCCTGACATCAAAGTTGGGCGCCATCGCGACCTAAATTGGGATTTGGGTCATGACAACATGGTATCAATGCTCTAGATTTACGTAGGTCTCACAAGTCACGGACAAACCTAATAGAGTCTTGCAGATCGATACAGAGACGTTTGTATTTATCTTCGGGAGGCTATAGGGTGTTAGGAAACCTCTCTTTATTCATGTTCTATCGTGCAGTTGATGGTTTACTAAATCTTATTCTTTCATTCTCTCACAGATTGTGAGGACTCGCGCGGCTGACGTTCCAGACCCGGGAGATGCCACTACCCCCGCCGTCCGAGGCCGTGGAAGAGGCCGGGGGAGGGCACCGGCCCGAGGGCATCCCAGAGCTGTTCCAGTAGCACACCCACCGGATCCGACAGAGGATCCTGTCACAGAGGAGCAGGGCGAGGTGCCCCCAGCAGATCCTGTCCTAGTAGACTTTATGACGGCGCCAGGCTTCTAGGAGGTCATGGGCCGTATGATGAGATTTATGGACACTATGACGCAGACTGGTTTATTTCCAGCGGATCCTGCCACATATCAGGCAGGAGGGGGAGCCCAGACCCCTACTGCCCCGGCCGCAGGTCATGCAGCAACAGTTTATCAGACCCCGGGTACACTGCCCGTGGGTGGAGCCCAGCAGTAGCAGCAGTACCTGAGCTCAGAGCAGCTGCAGACGGTGATCCACAGAAGTTACTAGATAGATGGACCCGATTGCACCCTCCTATCTTCGGAGGTGAGAGGGGAGAGGATGCCCAGGACTTCATTGATAGGTGCAGGGACAGACTGCACAACCTGAGGATACTGGAGTCCCATGGAGTGGACTTCACTACTTTTCAGCTTGAGGGCAGGGCCCGCAGATGGTGGCAGTCCTATATTCTGGGTAGACCGGTAGGTTCCCCTTCCATCACTTGGGAGCAGTTCACTCAGCTGTTCCTGGACAGGTATATTCCACCCTCCGAGAGGGAAGAGCTGCGATATCAATTTGAGCAGTTGGAGCAGGGACAAATGTCAGTGACAGACTACGAGGCCAGGTTTTCTGAGTTGTCGCATCATGCCCTTATGATACTTCTTACTGATGCTGAGAGAGTGCGGAGATTTGTAGCTGGGCTGCACTCAGGTATTAGGGCCAACATGGCCTGAGAGGTGGAGATGGGGACTCCCTATCAGCTTGTGGTCGAGATAGCTCGGCGGATTGAGGGTTATCGTTCGAGGGGCAGAGAGCAGAGTCAGCAAGATAAGAGAGCTAGATTTTCAGGAGATTTCAGAGGTGCCCCAGCCAGGGATAGAGGTCAGTTCGGTAGAGGCCAGCCTAGCAGGCCTCCATATTCAGCTCCTCCACCACCTTCCCGTGGTGCTCCAGTGAGGCCCTATTTCAGAGCCATGCCAGAGAGTTCCTACCGTCCACCAACCATTCAGGGTTCCTCAGGTGGGTATTCCGGTCATCAGGGGTCTTCTAGTCCTTACTTCAGTGCCATGCTAGAGGGTTCTCACCGTCCCTCAGCTATCCAGGGTTCTTCTTCAGGGCAGCAGGCCATGCCACCGGCGAGATGTTATGAGTGTGGGGATCCAGGCCATATGGGGAGGACTTGTCCCAGGCATCGGGGAAAGACCATTCAGCAGAGCTATCAGCTTACATTTTCAGCACCGGCGGTTCGTCCACCCATAGGTGAAGGGCAGACTGGTAGAGGTCGTCCCAGAGGTGGAGGCCAGGCAGGGGGAGCTCTACCGGCCCCTATTCGTTCCAGCAGAGGTCAGTCATCCGGTGCTCCAGCTAGATTCCATGCTATTCCGGCCCGATCAGATGCAGTGGCCTCAGATGCTGTGATCACACGTACTATTTCAGTATGTGGTAGAGATGCATCAGTGTTATTTGATCCAGGAACCACCTATTCCTATGTGTCAGCTTTATTTTCTTGTTTCCTGGATGTTCCTCGCGAGTCCTTGGGTACTCCTATTTATGTGTCCACTCCCATGGGCGATTTTGTGGTTGTAGACAGGATTTTATCGGTCTTGTGTGATTTCATTTTGTGGGCTCGAGACCAGAGCGGACCTTCTATTGCTCGACATGGTTGATTTTGAGGTTATTTTAGGTATGGATTGGTTATCTCCTTATCATGTCGTGCTAGATTTCCATGCCAAGACAGTTACCTTAGTCATGCCCGAGTCGCCTAGGCTGGAGTAGAGAGGTTCCTCAGTTAGTGCAGCCAGCTGGGTTGTTTCAGTCATGAAGGCTCGACATATGGTCGAGAAGGGTTGTCTTGCCTATCTTGCTTATGTGCGGGACCTCACTGCCGAGTCTCCAATGATTGATTCAGTGCCAGTGGTTCGAGAGTTTGCTGATGTATTTCCTTCAGACCTTCCAGGTATGCCTCATGATAGTGCTATTGATTTCTGCATTGATTTAGCTCTAGGCACTCAACCTATATCTATTCCTCCATACCGTATGGCTCCGAAAGAGTTGAAGGAGCAGCTTCAGGAGTTGTTAACTAAGGGGTTTATCAGGCCGAGTGTATCGCCGTGGGGTGCCCCAATTTTATTTGTGAAGAAGAAGGATGGGACTATGCAGATGTGTATCGACTACCGCCAATTGAAAAAGGTCACCATTAAGAACAAGTATCCCTTGCCGAGCATCGATGATTTGTTTGACCAGTTGCAGGGTGCCCGGGTGTTTTCTAAGATTGATTTGAGATCGGGATATCATCAGTTGAGGATTCGGGCCTCAGATGTTCCGAAGACTGCTTTTCGTACGAGATATGGCCACTATGAGTTCCTGGTGATGTCCCTTGGCTTGACTAATGCCCCAACAACATTTATGGACTTGATGAACAGGGTGTCCAGGCCGTACATTGATTCTTTTGTCATTGTATTCATTGATGACATTCTGATTTACTCACGTAGACTGGGAGAGCACAAGCAACATTTGAGAGTGGTGCTCCAGACTTTGCGAGAGCAGAAGCTATATGCTAAGTATTCCAAGTGTGAGTTTTAGTTGGATTCCGTGGTGTTCTTGGGATATGTGGTGTATGGAGAGGGTATCAAGGTTGATCCTAAGAAGATTGAGGCAGTTCAGAGTTTGCCACGTCCTACTTCAGCGATAGAGATCAGGAGTTTCTTGGGTCTTGCAGGCTAATACCGACGATTTGTGGAGGGCTTTCATCCATTGCAGCCCCACTGACTAGATTGAATCAGAAGAATGCCCTATTTCGAGGGTCCGACGAGTGTGAGGCGAGCTTTCAGAAGTTCAAGACAGCATTGACCTCAGCACCAGTTCTGGTATTGCCTTCCGATTCTAGGATGTATACAGTATATTGCAACGCTTCACGCGTTGGCTTGGGGTGTGATTGATGCAGGAAGGGAGAGTTATTGCTTATGCTTCACGCCAGCTGAAGGTTCATGAGAAGAATTATCATGTGCACGATTTGGAGTTGGCGGCGATTGTTCATGCTCTTAAGATTTGGAGGCACTATTTGTATGGGGTGTCCTGTGAGGTTTATACGGATCACCGCAACTTACAGCACTTGTTCAAACAGAGGGATCTTAATTTGAGGCAGCGCAGGTGGCTTGAGTTGCTGAAGGATTATGACATCACCATTCTTTATCATCCGGGCAAGGGGAATGTGGTAGTAGATGCTTTGAGAAGGAAGGTAGAGAGTATGGGTAGCTTGGCTTATATTTCGGCAGAGGAGAGACCTCTAGCCTTGGACATTCAATCCTTAGCTAATCGCCTGGTGAGATTAGACCTTTCAAAGCCTCGTCGAGTTCTAGCACATGTGGTTGCTCAGTGATGCGAGACTAAACTGCATGNTTAATGGAGTTTATTTCATGTGTAGGTGAAGTGGAGATGGAAACGGAGCTAAAAGGATGCAAATACGTCGAAAAATACGCGAAAGGAGACACCCGGGCGATAGCCGGGCGACAGATCCAAACAGCCAGCCCTACCCTGGCGTTAGCCAGGCGTTAGGGCTGAAATGCCAGCCCTTGCCTGGCGTTAGCCAGGCGTTAGCCTCATAACGCCAGGGTCCCCAGTTCGGCCAGAAATCGAGTTTTGACGGGTTTAAGTGTTTCCCAAGTGAAATAGACATCTCCTACACGGTTAGGGTTCACCCTAAACCTATAAATAGACTCCTAAAACACAATTACAAGGGGATTTTCGTGAATCAAAGTAGAGAAGAGAATAAAAGGAGAAAATTCCATTGAAGTGCAAGAACATTGAGTTCTACATCTAGTATTTCTTACTTTATATTTCAATTATGCAATTTCTTTTAGTTTTGTTTCTTCTAAACATGAGTAGCTAAGTTTTTAATCTAGGGTTTTGGTAGAACCCGTTGGGGATGAATTTCTTGTGATATTAATATATTTTGATTGATTATTCTCTATTTGTTCAACTACGTTCTTATTGTAGTTAATTGAATGGCCATCAATTAGCTGTGCCTATTTAGTATGTATCTACTTGAGAGAGAGTGCATATTTAGGTAATTGTTTGAACAACACCACTCCCAGAGTATAGACGAAAGTCATAACCGAGGGTTTAGAGGTTGGATTAGAGATAACGATACCTCGGGTGCAATCTAAAGTGAACTGTAATGCAATCTAGCTAGCGTAACTTGAGAGAGTGCGTCTAGTAAATTATCATAATTACTTGAGAGAGATTTATGGTAGATAGAGTGTTCATGATTGATAGAGACGATTAATCAAGCTATAAGAAGTATCCGAGAAAGAATTCACCAACGGGGGAAACCATAACCTTAGACCTTTATTATCATTGTTTACACTATATTGTTAGTCAATTACTAGTTTATTATTTTGTTATTAGATTTAGTAAACCCCACCAAATTATATTCAAAAGTATTGAGAAAATTAAATAAGTACCAGTAGTATTTTAAAGACTGTCAATTGATACGTAAAATTCTCTGTGGGATCGACTTTGGGTGTAATACCCCAGATTATATTTGCAGCGCCCGTTTAGTCTTTCTATAAGACATAGTTGAGCGTGATCAAATTTTGGCGCCGTTGCCGGGGAATTAACGGTATTATCAATTGAGTTGAAAGAAATACAAAATTCTGAAACATAGTCAATTTTCTTTAAAATTTTCGTTTTCACATTGAACGTTTAACGTTTGTTAAGTGTTGCAGGTGCATGCCTAGAAACTCATCGAGGACTGGTGAAGTAATGGAAGCCTTATGAGACCCTGAGAAAGTTTTCAGGACCATAAACCGGACCAACCGAAAAAGCAAACATCAACCGCAAATTGAACAAATTGAAACCGACATGGAAGATCAACACAGCCGGAATAATAAGGGGGATGATGTGGTGGACCCAGTCGCTGAAGNTGGTTCCTCAAATACAGGCCGAGTCCTTTCAGATTACAAATAATATGCTGCACCTATTGCAGAACAAAGGGCTATTCTCAGGGTCGTACATTGAAGATCCCCAGAAGCATCTAAAGAACTTCCTGTCAATTTGCAAAACTCAAAGGCAACCAACCGTCACTCAGGAAGCAATAAAACTGTTGTTGTTTCCATTCTCAGTGACTGGTGCTGCCAGACT